>NDGN011482069.1:0-10151 GCA_002564285.1 Tympanoctomys barrerae
TTTTTTTTTTTTTACAAATATAGAGCTGAGCCTTTCTGAATAAATCATGGATTAAGCACTAGGCCATTTGTACTGGCCAGAAAATGTAAGAGATGAGTTTTGCTTCTTCCTTGGTTTCTTCCTTACTGATTCTCAAGTAATCAAATGAACTTATATTCCTTATTTTCACTTCTGCAAACTATGGACTATTATCCTCTACTTAACAAGTAAGGAATGCGCAGAATTTCAAAGCACATTGTACACTAAGCTATCAAGTCTATTGTAATCAAGAATACATTCCTCCTGAAGACTCAAGTTCTCATTTAAAATGAATGTAAATTTGCACCTAAGATCTTAGAAATGTGCACAAAGACTTAGAAATTCAAGCAGTATCGACAAAATACCTCTATTTAGCTATACTAAACACATGACAATTTCTAACCAGTGGTATAGTAGTATCAGTAAAGTATAGAAACATTTCACTATGAATTGCCCAGCTCAAAAAGAGCTTAAATATCAGTCTAACATTTTAATTAGGGAATGCTTTTGTAATGCCTCTATAAACTACATTTTATAATGGTAGTTGGAAAAATGTATTTCACAAGAGATTTTGGAGTTATAAATATGTTCAAGAAATTGTGGAATTAAATTGTCTTTTTAAAGACATCATGAAAATAAGACTATTGTTATCCAAATAGGCTCATATAGTTCCACCTTTAATCCAGTGTCTTTCACAGATTCATTGGGAACTGATGGAAATCTATGATAGCATGCCAAAAGCCCAGGAAACTCACAATGTTTCCAGGAGGCAAACTGACTTACGATTTTATTTCTGTTAGAACACCTAAAAGCAGCAGCATCCTGCAAGTATAATTAAAAACAAGGCCAGCTTTTCCCCAAATGCTGTTATTTCTAACTACCAGCAGAAATGATTGAAATAAGAAATCTATGTGATCTTCTCTTTCAAAGCTACCTAAAGATTGATTCATTCATTTATGATAGATTTTAGATATAAAGGAGATTACTAAGATATCATTCTATGATTAGTTTTTAACCCGCATTTTCCACCAAGATGGCACCTGACTGGCTACCTATCAGGCATAGTGAAGTGCTGGCTCTGATGGAGAAAGATGGGAAGCTTTATTAATATTCAGTTAATTGATTATAATACATAGCAAGATACCTGATTCACTAAGGAATGGCTTAGCCTAAAGGGTACAACAAAATTAACTACTCAAACAATTGCACAATTCTGTGACTTTGCAATGGCCAGTGTAGAAAGCGTACTTTGAGCCACTGATCCCAATACTGCCATCTGGGGTAGGAAGCTGGCCCAGTGGCCCCTCATGTCCTTACACCTGATACTTGTGCCTTTGTATAGCTTTGAGTATGGGCTGGACCTACTAACTCATTTCTAGCAAATAGACTACAGCAGAAGGGATGGGGCGTCACTGCGGTGATTAGCTATGAAATGGTTCATAACTATGGTTATGGCTGTGGTTCCCTCTGTCTTTCTTCTTGGAACATTGAAAGATAATAAGCATTTATTTTGAAGTAAATGTGCTGTATCATAGTAGGTAACTACTACAATATCCAATGAATGAAGAACAATAATAGAGAAAGGAACAGTTCAAAGAAAAATAATATTATGTACAAAGGACTACAGATAATACTAGTATCTGATCATTTTTCAGCTTTTGCTATTACATTAGTCTCAGAGTTCAAAATTTGTTTTTCTAGAGACAAATGTGTTTTTCTGTGGAAAGACAAGAAAGTAAAAGCAAATGTTTACAATTTTAGCAAAATAAAATGGAATGTAATTTTCAAGTTAAAACTTTGTCCTTTGTATGCCTCTCAGCTTAGTGTGTCATTTGTCACAAATCCCAGCTTCAAAGAAGGGATGGAAATTGCAATGACAAATATGAAACATCTGATTTTAAATCATGCTTGTTATTCTGCACTGAAACTTCTCCATTGGAGAAAAAACTATTTTGTAAATATTTAAGATCTTAATATAAAAATATTGATATTAATGAACTACAATTACATATTTAGACATGAATAAGTCTCAAATATAATAATGAGTAAATGAAATAAGTTATAAAATAATATACAGAGTATAGCTTCTTTATGTAAAATACCAGAAAAAAAAGCAAAAGAAATTTTATTGTTTATGGATGCATATACACATGAATATATACCTATATATTCCCTCAGAGGAATCAGTACCCCAAAACACAATGGCTCTCTTCAGAGTGCAGGTTGAGAAATATAAATATGGAGGTGCTGACAAATGGCTATTTCTCACCTTACATAGGCACTTACTGTATAATTATTCTTTAAATTTTTATATATGTTCTGTGATATACATTATATGCACTGATAGAAAATTTAAATAAGTACAAAGAAATATAAGAAGTACAAATTAGTACTTTTTAATTTTAACATTATTTGAATGATTATGGCATATTTCATGTTCTTTCAGTTTACTAAACTGGTTTTCATTTTTAAAGATATCAATTTACTCTTTATTAGTACACATTGCACTTCTTTTTTCTTAGTTAGTCTCCTTCCCCTGCCCTCCTTCTCCACTCCCATCAGCTCTTCTTTCCCATTTGCAAAAGCTCTATTTCCACTTTTTTTGTCAACTTTCCTTTTAAATCTCTTTTCCCTTCCTTCCTTTTCCTTCCTTCCATCTCTTTTTCTCTTCCTATTTAAGAGAGATCTTTCCACTTCCTAACAACTTTCTCTTTTTTTTGCTTCTTATTTATACTTTGGATTTCTCATATAAGAGAAACCATGTGATTTTTTAACTTTGTGTGTCTTATGTATTTCCCTAAGATTATGGTCTCATGGTGTATTCATTTACCTAACAATGCCTCAAGTGTATCCTTCTCTCTGGCTGATTAGTACTCCACTGTAAACAAATACCACATTTTCTTTATCTGTTTATCTATGGCTAGACATAGGCGCTGTTTCCAAGATTTGGCTATTATAAATTGTGCCACTATAAACACATATGACCCATGTAAAAGTGTCTGCAAGCCAGAGTGAGGCTGTAGATTACAAGTTGCTGTCCCTGATATAGAAATTCAAGAAAAGATAGACCCAAAGTCTTGAAAATATTTATAACTAGGAGTCTGTTGGAGGCAGTGTGGGTACTGAAAACAATAAAGAAAGTAGAAAGTAAACACAGGGCCATGAAGCCAGCAAAAGAGATCTCACTATAGGGTGAATCAAGACCAAATTATGTGAAGAAAACTCTTAAACTGAGAGTTAAGATGGTCTCTGATTGGTATCTGGATGTCACGAACAATTTTTAAGATAGATAAGACAGCAGTTTCTGTACAGTAGGAACAAAAACCAGGCTGAAAGGACCCAAGCAAACATAATCAAGTCAGCAAATGTAGACTTAGTGTCTCAAGAATTCTGACCTCAAAAGGGAATAAATGAGACAGTGATTTTATCTGCTCATAGTAGACTTGCAAGAGAGAAATGGAATAATACTTGAAGCTGTGAGAACTGTGAAGGCATTTATGCTGAAGGTACTGCATATTTATGGAAGGCAGAAGGAAAGGATGACATTACAAGAACAGAGAGCCAGGCACAGTGCCACACACCTGTAACCTCGGCACTTTGGCAGGCTGAGGCAGGAGGATTACAAATTTGAGCCCAGCCTGAGTAGTGTAGTGCCTAGTAAGATCTCAAAGTATATGTGCTGCTGAAGTGAGCACAAATTTTAGTCCATTTTTTTTTTTTCCAGAACCAGGGATTGAACTCAGGCTATTGCACTTGCCAGGGAAGTGCTTATTCTACTGAGCCATCTCCCCAGTTCTTCAAAGTAAAGATCATTTTAAAAGGGGCTGAAGATGCAGCTCAATGAAAGGTCTTGGGTTCAAGTCCCAATACCACAAGAAAGAAAGAAGAAGGGAGGGACAATATAGTGAGACAATATAGAATATTTTGAGAATAAAAATTATTACATTTCATTATTTGACATCTTCCAAGGTTTACCACTTGAACATTCCTTTCAAAAAGTTGCTAAGGCCACAAAACAGATCACATAACTAAGTATTTTCAAAGTACATAATGGATAAACCTTTGGGAAAAGTAGCATTTCATCATAAAGTAAGAAAATATCAAGAAAAGAAATTACTAAATACTTTAAAACTAGTATATTTTGACAAATAAACTGAAATTTGAAAAAGTTACTAAAAAAATACTTTAAAACTACATAAACACACAGATTCAAAAAAAAAAAAAAAACTCTTATGGTGTCACTGAACTTTCTCAAAGAACACCTTTGAAACACATTCAGGTTTCTCCAGTGCAGTTTATAGGGAGAAATATATAAATGCTGCTCTCCCCTTTGACCTATGGCCTTTCCCCTTTCTTTTCTACCTGACTTCTAGGATGAGTGCTCTGTGCCCACAGCCCCAACGTCCTTCCCACAGGCTCCCCCAGCAAGGCCAGCACCCTGACTGCTCCCACTCCTACTCAGACTACAGCTTTGAAGGTCACCAGCGTCTTTAGAGTCAAACTTCTGGCTTCTCTGCACTGCTTGTGCTCTTAGGTTGCTTGGCAGATTCTGATACTGTGAAAGCTGTGAGAATAACATGGAGTTGCTTGCATTACAGGCCTAATTGTATAAAATAGAGCAGAGGTTATCAAGGTAGCACAGTGGTTACAGAGTACCTACCTAGCCTCAGTGAAGCTCTGGGTTCTATTCCCAGCAGTACAAAAAGTAAAAATTGAAAAATAGAATGAAATAAATAAATCCAGGAAATTGTAAAGGAGGAGAATCTCATGTTCATGTTTAATAACAAAAACTATTATAAAGGAGCGTGTCAGAACCATAACTTTGTGGAAAGATCATTGTAATCTTATACAGAAAACACTTCCATAAGGATATTTGCTCAACAAGTGTCTGTTTAATCTTGGACTGGCCCCACCCTCATTACTGATCTTTGTAGCAAAGGAACATTGCTTCAAATTATCTGATGTGATCATTGTCATTTTTGCCTTTTAAAAGCTCCCCTAGCCTCAGTGTCTTTTAATTTACATAGAATTCACTGTGACACTGTATTCCCATTGCAATGCAACTCCAAAATGCACTTACTATTTGGAGAATCTGCTTGCTATCTAAGTTAACAACATAATTCACCCCTTTTTATACCTATATGTTTCCCCCGCTCCTCCCCTATTTGCACTGCCCATTCCTGTATCATCTCATCTGATCTTTCTCTTTCCATCTTCTCTGATCATTCTCCCAACCCTCAGAACTTCAACTAGACCTTGTCACAATTGATATGATTTTCACCACTCTGGTCATAACTTTGTGCAGGTTGTTTTGTCCCCTGTTTTGTTCCTCCCACACCTGTTCATGCCTTTGTCTTTCTGCTCATCTTCATCTTAAATCCTTCTTCCTCACAGAGGCCTTGCCTGACCTTCAGACTACATCAGACCCACCAACGATACATTTCCATTTGTTCTTATATGTTGAAACATTGTTTAATTATTTGCAATAGTTATTTTGTACCTATCTTTCCTACCTGAGCCTGAACTCCATGACAGTGGGATCCATGTCTCTCCTGATCAAGTGTCTCTAGCATGAAGCACAGTGACTGATACCCCCTTACTTACTGTTTGACAGAATAACCAACTCAACACTTAAGCCACAACTTATTCCTCTCTCAACAAGAATTTCAAGCCTTTCACTACTGTCCTTTTCCCTCTTGAATGCTCACTGTTATTTCAAGTACATAAGATCTAAAAATCATAGATTTCCCACATACATCTGCCATGTCTCTTTTGCTTCTATTTGTGGTGCTGCAGGAGGGTGTCTCAGTTACTCTTCTCTCATTGCTAGGACAAATACTCAACACCCACAATTAAGGAAGTAAAGATCTATTTAGCTCACAGTCAGTGGAGGTTTCAGTCCATACTTAGCTGGCTCCAAGGCAGAGAGGCATATGTCACAGGGTGGCGGCAAAGAGCAAAACAACAAATGGGAGGAGTAGTGGCAATAATGACCACAGAGAGCAAGTCCATCTCCCCGTGTTGCATGCAGGCTATCCGTCCCAGGCTTGGCATAGCACTCATACCCATAATCCCAGCAGCACTCACATCCATAAACCCAGCACTGGGTCATGAATTAATCACAAAGTCTAGAAGTCTGCCCCATGACTGCATGAGGCTTTGGGGGGACAACTAGACACAAACCATAGCAGTGGGCTTCAAAAAGCTCAGCTTGTTTCAAATACTAAATAGTGAAGTGCTATCCTTAGCAATTTCTTTAACATTCTTGGCTTTATTTGCCCACGAATAAAGTGAAAGAATTTAATCTCAAAGTTTCTAAAGCCCTTCCTGTCTGAAAATCTTATACAGTTCATCAGTATCATATATCTTGATTTCATAGATGGGGAAATTACTATCTAAAGAGGTTAAACACTTTCTAAAAGATAAAAATAACCACATGTAGACCTTGGTGCTAGAAACCAACAATAAAAAGAAAACACTGGAAGCAGCCAGAGAAAACAACAAATTATATACATGGAAAGTGAGATGAGCGGCCAACTCACTTCTCATCGGAGATGGTGAAGCAAAAGCGAAGTGCTCAAAATGATACATGTATAGGGGAAAATACGCTTCAACAGCTAAATCTAACTAAACATTTTCTCATATGAAAGAAAACCAAGAGAACTCCTCACCGGAAAACTAACAATACCTGAAACGATTCCTGTTAAAAAGAAATGATACCAGACAGGAACTGATAAATTTAAGAAAAAATGAAGAATATTGGAAATATCAGTGATGGTCATATCACACCCAGAGTCTCCATCAAGGGATGGCTCTTGTATCTATTACTAGGAACACTGTCCATGAACAGCCTTTGGTTTCCAGTGACTTTGCTTCAGTTACTTGATCCAAGGTCAGGTCCTTTTGGGACAGCTCCGCTCTACTGCCTGAGCAAGACGGAGGCCAAACGGACAAGCCGTTCTGATCAATGTGAGGCTCTCCAGGGCCATTACAGCTCCAGGTATCACCATGGGACCAGATGAGGTAGCAGTCAATGAGGCTGCAGGAGAACTACTTCCCCTGCCAACATGGTGTACAGCAAACCATCTCAAAGTCTGAGTGTAAGAGAACCTGACAGCACTGATACTACAAGTACCACCAATTCTTTTAAAGAAAATTCTTTCTTTAGAAATCAAAAAAGTTCATGCTTCAATACTAGACAGTTCTAGTCCTCCCTGAATACACACAAACAATATTTGTTTTTAGAATGGAGTAAAGGTTTTCCAACATCCAAAACAGGAATTATAGCTAGGAAGAAACTGCTTTGATGCTTTATCTAAGTCATTTCTTTCTGGGGAAAAAGAAAAATGAACTGATTGCAACTGTGAATACAATATGAATTTGCATTATTTCATCTTATTATTAGTACTTTAAAGGTAATGGTTGTTGTAGGTGTTGTTGTGACACCTGTAACTCCAGCACTCAGAATGCCGAGGCAAGAGGATAGCTGTGAGTTCGAGGCCAGCCTCAGCTACATAGTGAGCTCAAGGTCAGCCTGACTTACATAAAGAGACCCTGTCTCAAAAAATAGATAAAATAAAATAACAGTAATCATTTTTTATGTTATTCCTAGGAAATGTTAGTGCCATACCATTCTAAACTATTTCAAAATCACAGATTGCTCTGTAGATCTATAGTTGGGAATTGGCAAATTAGCATGAAACGAAGAAGAAGCAAAAGTACAACATTGGTTACAATATTCTAATCACTGCATAGATTAAGTTTTCCAATGCATCATAAAACTAATGACCCCTGGGTGACTTTTTAGCCTCTGAAATACTCAGAGCCCCAACAAGAAGCTGTTTGTCTACAGTGAATGTTTTATTTCTTCCCATGTCTCTATTGCCTTCCTCAACCTACTGGCCTCCCCATCTCTAATACCTCACTCTTTTTTCTATTTCACAAATTTCTCTCCTCTTCCTTTATGGTTAAACACAAATGTAGAGGCCATGTTGTCTCTCTTCCCTTTTCTTCTTATATCTATGCTTTCTGCTACAGAAAAATTATGGCTTCTAGAAATCAAACCTGAAAAAGTTTAGTACTTATTATATTATTTTTAGCTCTGTGCATTCTCCCTGTGGTATCATCCACTCAATTATTGGTTCACAAACCCTGGATTTTGTTAAACTTTCAAGTACCAATAGGAATTCCCCTCCTTTGCCTACTCTCTCCCCAAACTGAATTTAACATCATTCAAGGAAGTCCCTTCTCAGCCACTCATGTGACACCATGGAACTTTCTAAAATAGGAATCTGGGTAGAAATTCTTGACTCCTGTTTCAAAATAAACATTTTACTAAGTTCCACTACTATGCAAAGGAATAACGCTACCACATTATTCTCTGAAAAGATTGTCATACATTATTTTCCAGTTCACAAAGCAACAGAAGGCTCTTCACTGTCTACTGCACAATAACCAGCTTCCTCTGGTTAGTGGTCAAGGGCCTTTGAAATCTAGTCTTATTTCCCAATATCCTCTAACACACAATCTCCGTTCCATCAAACTACTCTTCTTTGTTTCCTCAATTACCTTGCCTGTGTTCGTGTTATGCATTTCCTCCTCTCAATTTGTCTCTCTGCTTTTCCCTTCTGTTCAAGCCTGTCGTTCAAGGCCCAGTTTAAGACCTTTCTCGTCCATGAAGACTTCAACAAGGCCAACCCTAATTTTACCTTTCTTCAGATTTTTCCTGACTTCATATCAACTGCATGCTATTGACTTTAAATGTTCCCAATGGCTTCATCTCAGTTTTGTCTGCCTGATTTAGATTGCTAATAACCTTTAGGAACTTTTGTTCCACATACATACCTTCTATCTACACTCAATGCTCTTAAAAAAGACTTTAAAAAGCACAGATGCTTAAAGGAAAACAACTTATAAATTCTTATTATATATAAATTCACACTATCATAAAGTAGGAAAGGAAGATGGGACTGACATCACTAAGAATAAATCCCTTCTTTTTCAAACTAGCTCTCAATCTCTTTGGCTATCTTTTGTAAATCTGCTGAAACTACCTACTGACCTTGTCCTGATGATTATCTCTTCAGTGTCACTTCCTGCCCTCTAGTGGAAGATAACGACAAATAAGTAAAATTTAAACCAAAGAAGAAAAAGTTGCTTTACAACAACTCATATTGGTAAAATCAATAACTTTCATAAAAAGTAGAATTATTACAATCAGAATGGGAAGCAATTGGAACACAAGCAAAGGACTCTAGAAGACTACAGGAAGAGAAAAGAGGAGGTAATGCAGGGTATGAGGTTTGGAAAAGAAGGGGCCCAGATACAAGGTTAGGAACTTGCCTCTAAGGGAGATGACTTCATTTATTTTTAGTTTTTCCTATAGTATTTTCTCATTAAATATTGTCTACTAACTATCATCTGGCTTGATGCTCTAAGGAAATAAGTAAAACATAAAGCAAATAGGTAAATAAAAATCCTATTGCTAGCTGGGTGTGGTGGCACATGCCTATAATCCCAGAGGAGACAGGAGGATCACTATGAGTTCAAGGCCAGTTTGGGCTACACAGTGAGTCGAACCCTAGCCTGAACTACATGAACTTTGTATCAAAAATAAATCTTTAATGAATTTAAAACTAAAAGCAATATAAACATAATCTTTTATCCAATTAAGATGAAATTAGAAAATCTGAAAATCTATGAGCCCAAGTTCAACTCTTTGGAAATGTAAAATCCCTCTTAGGTGAAAGTGAAATTAAAAACTAAATCTTTGGTGTTATAAGCCATAATGTGTGTGTATATCCCACAGTGAAATAAAAGGGTAGTTGCATAGCCTGTATACGTTAGCTATACACATAGACAGTGATTGCTCCTTTGACTTTTGCTAAGAAGACCAGCAGTGATTGAGTAATAGCAGCTTTTAAGAACATCTAGGTTTAGTATGAAAAGAACACAAATTCAAGGCCCATCTGGGCTACAAGGAGTTCAAAGCTAGCCTGGGGCTGGGGAGATAGCTCAGTAGAATAAATGCTTCACAAGGTGCTGAATTCAGTCCCTGGCACTGAAAAGGAAAGAAAGGAAGAAAGAAAGAAAGAAAAAGAAAGAAAGAAAGAAAGAAAGAAAGAAAGAAAGAA
>NDGN011482075.1:0-32397 GCA_002564285.1 Tympanoctomys barrerae
GAAAGAAAGAAAGAAGGAAAGAAAGAAAGAAAGAAAGAAGGAAAGAAAGAAAGAAAGAAAGAAGGAAAGAAAGAAAGAGAAGAAAGAGAAAGAGAGAAAGAGAGAGAGAGAAATAAATAAATAAATAAATAAATAAATAAATAAATAAATACAGGCAACTAAAGGGGGATAAAGCCCCACGTAGCTCCCTCAGTGCAGCACACTCATTCATAACTGAACTTAAGACTCCATCTTTAGATGTATAAGATGTAATAAATTCAATTCCCTCTGTTAGTTCAGAATTTGATCATAGCATTAGCAATGTTGTAATGTCATGTTCTGTTCACCATATTAAATAGCTAATGTTTGGACTCTGTGGCTGACAAAAATGGCAATTCCATGTGATCCAAGCTAATACAAAGAGCGTTTTACTGAGGCAGGAGGACAAGGTCCTATCTTGGATCTGTCATATTTCTTCCTCATCTGAGAACAAGATGTGTGAAACTAGATTATTTCTACACTTGATCTTAGCCAAAAGGCTGAGAAGCGATGAAACTAGATTATTTCTAAATTATCATCAACTAGAATAAAATATAGTAAATTAAAAGAGTGCCTTCATTACAAGACACAAACGGCAGCTGAGGAAGGCCAATGTGGGAACACAGCAAATCACTCAAAATGACCTCATTGGGCCAGGCATATAGCCCAGTGGAACAAGGCCTGCCTGGCAAGTTTAAGATTCCAAGTTTAATCCCCAGTACAGAAAAACAAAAACAAAAAATCCCTTTTTTGCAACAGCTGGAACCAAAGACCTATCTCTTTAGAAATTGCTAGAATGTTACCCTGTAACAGTTACTTATAGAGAAATAAATCATGTTGCACCTTGGCTTACCTAAGCCTCCTGGTAATAAAACTAAATCACTCTTTTATGGGGCAGTGCATTAGATAATGGATTGTTATTACTTTTTGCTACTACTTACCAGATCCATCACTACAAGGAAATATTTTTTCCCAAACAACAAACCAAGTCCATGTTATAGCAAATGACCCAAGTTTGCCAAATGAGCTCACCAGCAAGAACAAATTAGACCCAAACATCCTGCTAAGTTCTGCACCACCAGTACTACATGACATATATTTCTCTCTAGTTGAATTAAACATCCGCTCAGCAATCCTAATAGCTAAAAACCAGCCAGCAAAAGGCACAATGGAGTATCATTAAACATTATCACAATTTTCTGTCAACCTAGAGAAGAATGACAAGGAAGTATAAATGAACAGTGTTATTAAAATATTTTTAACTGAAAATACACAATTGACTTTTAGTCAAGAGATACAGATTTTTTTCCCTTTCTTTTTGGACAACTGAGAATGACTGAAAAGAGCTTTAACAATACTCAACAGTAACAGTAAACAAAATGTCTAAGGTGTTATTATGCATTTGATGTAAATAACAAGTATAATTAGAACACACTGGAAAATTCAAAATAGAAAACCCCAGGCCAGTTCGTGGTAAACATTCAAATATCTATGGCATGGTGAGTATGACCATCTTACTTGTCCTGCAAAGTAATTTGCTACATCAAGACCATGGATGGATTCAAAAGGGGTCTTTGAATAGTCCTACAGCTAAGGGGGAAGTAAATTTTTCCAAGCCAAAATAACTTCCAGGAAGTGGTTTTTCTCCCCAGGCTTCAGGAACTCCCTCAGAAAATGGCCAATTTGGCTTTCGACTGGCCCCCAGTACTGATTTGTACATTCGTGGCCCACTCTCTATCCAAAAGTTTTACATCTGCAGATCCAAACAGCCACAAATGAAAAAATATTTGGGAAAACAATTATGCCTGCAATGAACAGCTTTTTTCCCCTCATCATTGTTCTGTACATTATACATAATGACATGGTGTCACAGTATTATATAATAGTGCTCACATTGTATTAGGTAGTGTAAGTAATCTAGCACGAATTAAAATATACAGGATGAATGTGGGTTATATGCAAATGCTACACCGTCTTACCCAAGACACCTGTGGATTTGCAACCATGAGGGAGTCTTGGAATCAAGTCACCACATATACTGAGGATGACTCTGCACACCCCAGAAGGGGACCTATCACAGGAAAGCAATCCCTGAAGGCAGCTCAGCCATAGCAACATGGTGCCAGGATGTTGTTTTAAATAACTCTGGGTTCATAGGGCAGAGAATCTCACTACTGAAATAAAGGTGTGGCCCACATGCAGTGCTGGACCCCACTGAGACTTATACCTAGGCCTACTTTGTGGGGTGCAGGTGGAGAGGTCCCATTCTCTCTGGCATAGGCAGCAGCAGTAGGAATGGAAAAGCAGAGAGGGGGTCAGGACATGCTATTCGAGAGCTAAAATTTCCCCCCTGAGAGTCTCATGTGTCCAGAGGTGGAACTTGGAGGTGACTGGGTCACTGAGGTGCTCTATCCATCTGTGGACTCCACTACTGAATCCATAGCTGAAAATGCTGTTGGCGGGTGGCACCTGCACAGAGGAGTCCTGTCCTCCCTTCGCCCTCTGTGTCCTGGCCCTTATGCAGTGAGCAGCTTTGGCTCACCACACTCTTCAGCCATGAAGTCTCTGCCTTGGACCAGGCTACCAAGGACTGAACTGTGAGTCACATTCAACTTCCCTTTCAGGTTGTATTGTGTCTCAACAAAAGGAAAGTGAGTGACTAAGTCATGGTGCTCACCTCCGCCTGCATCCCTGGGGTGTCACCACTGGTTGGCTGCATCCCTCAACTAGAGGCTGGTTCCTCTCAGAGGACCCTCTCCACACTCCCCTCGTGCACACCAGGCAAGCACTGTGCCACTGAGCCAGGTCCCTTCTCAGACGCTTTGGTAATCACTTCGGCCCCTTGTTACCTCTGGGGTGCTGCCTTATCCCTGGTTGATGTCCCTACACTCTGTCCACATCTTTCTAGACAGTCCTTCAGTTAGACTTCCCTCAAACTACCCCATTTAAATGTATTATCTGGCTTTTGCCTAGACTCTGACCAAAATGCTTCCCAACTTCCTTTCTGTTTCTTGTCTTCGGGATCATCTTATCCATGTTACCTCTTTTATTGAGTGAGGAAGAGATAAAAATTATAATTTCAGCGGAAGAAACAATAGCTAAAAATACACACAGTGATCCAGGTCACTGTCACACTAACCTCTGATGCCGGGGGATTCTCAGAGTCATAGACAAAGATCTTCATGCCATTGGGATGGCACCCAACCCAAAGGTCCCCTGTCACAGGGTCCACAGATATGTTATCCACCAGCGTGTCAAAGTCGAGTGACTTCCAAGAGTAAAACAAGGAGAGAACAAAAGAAAGAAAATGAGGCAAAATTGTGAGGAGATGCAGCAGTATGTTGGGGAGACCCTCCCACGCTTGGTCACCTCTCTCTTGCTTCCAGGGATAAAACTCCACCCCATTTCAGCAGCACTCAGGGAATCCCTCTGGCCTTCCTTTTATGCTGGTATTTTGTCAGATTCCATGACAAATGAGGGTAGGGGGGGTTGGACAGCAAAGATAGATTAAAAATTGAAAGAAATTGTGTGCTAACCTCTATGTGTGGACTTAAAAAAATTAAGTGCAGCATAAAATGATTGTTTCTGAAACCTCTAAGCAAATGAGACTTTCACAGTCAGCAAACTAAGAAACACGGATTTATTTCTGATGAAAACATAGATGAAATGTGGGGTATGTCACGGCTAATCATAGCTGTGCAGCCATAGGAGAAATGATCACCCAGGGTCTACTTTTTGCCTGGGAGTTGAGGAAAAGTTTGTTTTTCACTTTCCTGACATAATTCAAGTCCCTGTTCCTCTGCTGTTTATTCTCTAAATATGAGTTGCAAGCATGCAGTGGCTTCGGAGATTGCCGCCCAGGGTTTGCACCAGGATCATAAATAATACCAATGAGTCTTGATTCCACCATGCATCACCTTGGCTGCTTTTGCCTGGAAAGAAATCCCATCTATTTGTTTACCTCCAACTCTCATCAGCAAAACAATATCTGCCATGTACACCAGAGTTCAGCCTACCAAGGTGCTCTGGGCCCCAGCAGAAAACCAGCTGTGACTCACTGCAGAGGCCAGAGACTCGGCAGGCAGCAAGCCACTACGACAGCAAGCCACTGCTGCCCTTTGCTTCTTGCTCAAAAAAATGAGTGCTGGCCCCGTGTCCACGTGGGAACTCGAGGCTCATTCCACATGGCAGAGCCTTGAGCACACCATCGCACTGGCCTGTCATCCTTTGGCCTGGAAACAAACAAGGTTGGCCAAAGGAGCGTCCAAGTCAGCCCTGGGCTTTCTGCAGCCTATGAACCACAATCCTTCCTGGTGTCAGTGCCTACTCTATTGTGATGTGTTTCTTTAAGTCAGAAAATGGGTGTCTCTGCTATTTCCTTTGGGAGGGGCACAGCCAATGGGTGGGTTTCGTGGTGGGTGAAATCCCACTGACATGAGAGTTGGAAGTACGACTGGCAGGACACGGAAGCCTAGGGTCCCTTCACCCAACACACAGTTTCTGGGTTCTTTGAGCACCAGCACGTGCTGTTCCCACAGAGGAAGAGCCAACAGTCCAGCAAAGAGCCCATCCTGAGTCTAAGCATGAACTCTTGCTGTTAACAGTTGTATCTATATGTCCTCCCAAAGGTTAAGGTCCTCATAGATGGGGCTTTTCTGAGGTAGCTGGATCTGGAGCATTTGATGCTGGAAGTAAGTATGTGTGATTATTAGATTAATCTACTGGTTGGTTTGGTATCATTCTTGGTGTGGATAATGGGAAGGCCCACCCTGGGTGTGAGGACTGCCTGCCCTTGGGGCTCACAAACTGGATAGAATATGAGGGAAAGAAAGGGGGGTGCTGTTACTGCTTGCTGCTTGCTGCTTTTGCTGCCCTTTGCCCTCCACACCATGAACTATTTTTCTCTCCTCTGGGTTGCCTCTCTGCCACAGCTCTCTGCCTTGGACACAACTAATTTTGGGCTGAACCTTCTACAAACTGTGAACGAAATAAGCTTTCCTTCTTTAATTTTAGCTGCCAGGTATTTTGTCTCATCAATGAGAAAAGTCAGTAGGACCCTGGACTGGCAAATATGTCACTCATGGGCATGCCGACTCACTACAGTGGCCTGTGTGTCACAGCCTGCTCCCACCCCAAGTGGGAGATTTCTCATTCCTTGGTCAAGAAAACAGAATCAATAACTCTCTGTGGGAAAAATTCTCTGTTAGCAGATATCCCAATTTTGAGAGAAGGAAAGTTCACTGAAGTGTAACTGACTCACCAAATGCTATGAATCATCGAGTGAATCTTTTTGAGAGAAAGGGGAGTTATTTTTATTGTGGTAAAACAACATTTTGTTAAGCCAGTCTTGCATATACACCTCAATGACACTAAGTACATCTACAAAATGGAGTATGACTCTGCCAAAAGAATCAAGGTAAGTCATTTATAGGAAAATGGATGTACCATAAGATCACCCTACTAAGTGAAATCAGACACATAAGCTTGAATTTTGCATGGTTTCTCTAAACAAGAAACTCATAAATAAAGAGTGAAACCGAGGTAAATTATAGGAAATATGGAGCCAGACATTTTGCAAAGGGGAAGGGAACCATGAGACAGAAGGAGGGAGGAAAAGAGGGTGAAAGAAAGAATCAAGATGTGTCATGTAGATTATCAGCTCCCCACAGGGAATGCAATCACTTACTGTAAGCACGTGCTCATGAAAATTAAAATTAATACAAAAAAGTACAACAGTTGATACAAAGAAAAAGAGTACGCTCACGATGTTATGACATTGTGTGTGTTCACTATCTCCATCATCGATCTCTTGAACTTTTTAAAGATCCCAAACAGAAACTCTATGACCATTAAACAGATGACCCCTCCTCATCTCCCCGCAGGCCCTGGAGGTCACACTTCTACCGCCTAGTACAATGAATTTGCCTATTCTCTGCGGGTGGAATCACAGTATTTGTCCTTTGGTGACTCCTCATTTTCACTTGGCTTCCAGGTGCTAGCACGTATCCAGGCAAAAGCATGAGCTCTATCTCAGGCCGTCTTCCCTCTGGGAGGCTGATGTGCCATTGGGTGGGGTCCGCCATACATGACTGAGACACAAGCTCATCCATCCTTATGGCATTACAAATTTTACAGTCAGCCCCAACTAGTTTATCAATTTTGTTGGCACCCTGCAGTATCTAATTAATACAATCTCCCAGGAGAAAAAAGAGCAGTGCGCTTGCCAGGGCGGCCTCTGTGAAGTTGGGTGTTATGGTGGGAGATAGGTGTGGTCTGCTGTCAGAAGTAGAAGCCAAATCGGAAGCGAGTCTTGCCTTCCACCCTGCGTGGGCAGGAGCAGAGGCCTCCCATTCTGTGGGGAGTGTGTCTCCGGTTGGCTTCTGTTACAGAATGCTTTAATTTTGCATTTACAGAAGTACCCATCACAACAACCCTGGTTGATTTTCATTCTCTCAGTCAGTCCGAGTGTGAAATTCTATCTAATTTCAGCTAATACCACACTGGCCCTGCAGTGACCCTTAATGTCAATCATGATGCTGCACTGGTTCTCGTTTCAAGGTAAGTTTCCAAGGGAGACCGTCGTGCCAGCACCTTGGATATGCTGATGGGAATGATCGTGCAGTTGGTGGTGACAGCGCTTCGTGGTGAATGGCTGCTAGGTGTTGGGAAGAAAATCTGTCTGGGTGAAGCCTGTGCCCGAGTCAGGTAGGCAGTCAGATCATACAGAAGACACATACATATGTAGGATGTTGCTAGAAGCAAAGCTGAAGCAGTAACATGAGAGGAGATATGTGGGATGCAGGATCAGAAGTCCAAGTAGATCAGGTAGTGGGGATCTCACCCAGGGGGCATTTCAGCAGAGACCACAAGGAGCTGAAAGAGAGCCCCAGCCACCTCCAGGGTGGTCACTGTGAGCGGAGGGAGCCTTCCTCGCCTGAGGCAGGGTCATGCCTGGGATGCTAGGGCCGACCTGAGCATGAGTGAGTGGCACAATGGTTGGCCCCAAAAGCAGGGAAATGTGGGGCTCCCAGGGCCCACTGCACCACTGTGAGCATGTGGCCTTTATAAATACTGCAGACAGAAGATCTATGGTAAGTACAAGTTGAGGCTGTTTGTGAGCTCTCTCATTAACATAGAGGAAACAAGAAGGGGGCAGTGAGAAAGGAACTAGGAACACAAGCCAAATGTGAAATGCACCGAAGCAGGAAGCACCAAAGTTCCCCAGTGAGCTGCGTGCTCTGCTGGTCTCCACTCCGCAGGTGAGCAGAAGTGGACAACACATCAAGATGCCAGCGACTCAACAAAGGAGTGGAAAATTGGCTCTCGCCCCTTCCAATTAGGCCATTCTTTTTTCCTCACTTTTAATTTCCCAAATCAATTAGAATCTAATTATTACTCTGCAAACTTATAGTGTTAATACATCTTACCTTCAAGGGAGTTAAAGTCCAATTAGCATGCTTTTCATACACATGAATCTTATGAGCCAGCAACTCGGCTATATAGACATACCTTCAAAGAAGCGAGAGCTACATCAAAGAACTGGAAGTACTGCAATTCAGAAGGTTACAGTGAGTGCTAATAATGCTTCCTATGGAGGAACTTTGCTTGGAGACTGAAAAATGGGCCCCTCTCAAGGCACACTGATTTCTGAAAGAGTGTGATGAGTTTGCACACACAAGGGGGTTAACTGCTGAAAAATGATTCCTGACAGCGGGAACCTGCTTGTTCCTGATCCGGAGGGAAGGAACTTAGCCCCAGTGCCAGCTCTTTGTATCTTGCTTGGTTGAGATGGCATCTGCACCCTGCTTCTGCTCCCCAGGGGACAGTGCGCTCCCCCGAGGGTGGCTGCAGGAATGGCCCTTGACGTCAGTCCCTTGGTTTAGGCCAGAAGAAAACATAAGAGATCAAGTGCTTGGCTTGGAACAAGAGAGTTCTTTCTCCTCTCCTGTTCTGAGCTTAGGCTCAGCCCTGGGGATTTAATATTTTACACAGAGTGCAATACCACACACCATGAAGATGACTGGGGTGTAGTATGTCCCTGAACAAAGGAGAAATGGTGACCTTACTTTCCCTTATTTTCAAAGGGCAGGGGCAAATATGAAGAACTGAAAGCTCTATATTTGATTTTTTAATAATTTTTAAAATATAATACAGGGTCTATAGGGTCTCACTGTGTAGATTGGACTCGTAGTGATTCCCCCATTTCCCCAAGCACTGGGATTACGGAGGCAAGCACCACCACGTGCAGTCTCAATCCCCGTCTCATTGTGCTCTGGGGGTGGAGCTGGCACGGCATGCTGGGAATCACAGCCGGGCCTCTGCACTCTGCCTAAGCAGCACTTTAGTTTGCTGAACTATCTGGCCGGTCCTTATATATTTGATTTTTAAGTGTATGTCACTACTGCTTTAAAATCCTTGAAGATATGAGATAGAAATGGACAGATGGACATACAGATGTTACATGTGTGAGATGCCGCCCAAAATGTGGCCCCCAGACCACAAACAGGCAACATATACTATAAATCAACTACATCAAAAATAAATAAATAGATAAATAAAATAAATCAACTACATCACTAAGCACACATCTGAGTGAAACCGGCACTATTTTTTCATAGTAAGATTTTCTTGAAAGAAGAATACTTTGATTTAGGTCCTTCCCCTCTGGTACTAGGGACCAAACTCAGGACCTTGCACTTGCCAAGCAAGCATATGCCACTGAGCTATCCCGGCTCCTTGATTTATGTTTTGACAGCCTCTTATCTTCACATAGAATGATACTATGGATAGATGGATAGATGATGGATAGATGCCACTAATCTTACTATATCCTCAAAAATCTTCCTTCAAAACAAATCTGTCTGACAACACTAAATGTTCATTATAATTTTCCTACTGAAATGTATTTTACCTCAAATCAAAACACAGGATACCTTTACACACACACACACACACACACACACACACAAGACACATTGGGTCTGATCAATCTTACTTTCTGAAAAATTAAGATTTTTACATTTTTCCTAATTTCAAATCTTTCTAAGGTTACATACTGAAGTGTATTGCTTTACTTAGAAAGGAACCATGTTCTAAAGCTGTCCACTAGGAATTTGGATGAATCCTCTATATTCAAAAAAGCATACATACTTGCCATCAGGCGAGATGCTGATTCCATTTGCAAAATCAAATCCTTCTGCCACCACTCGAATGTCCTCTGGACTATAGAAAACAACATACGACCATGCTAACCCCAAGTACATCTCCCAGGATCGGAAATACGGGTCAGCAAAATAGTGATCATTTGTGGCATAAAAGTGTTCTGGTCCTACAGCAACAATATCGTTCACACTGCAATGAAAACACACACAAAATATATAGGCGAAGGTACTGTACATCACAGGATATGAGTTGGCTTCCATCCATGTCTAATCCAAAACTCAGGACTGGGATGGAGACTTCATACTAGCTATGAAGGCATAGAATTAATATGAAATCAGTCCTTCCTAGCCAATCCTCAAAGAGGATGAAAAAAATCTAAAAAATGATCATAGCAGTGTAATGTAACAATCTTACTGGCTATGTCTTCTTAAAAGTTGTGTTATGGTGTGATGTGTGTGTGCACACACATATGTGTAAATGTCCTAAATTCTTTAGTCATCACACAAGGCCAGTAGCCAAAACGAGGGGAAGTGTGTACTCACAGGGAACTGACTCCTGTCGACCTAAGGCAGAGGGCAGAGGGGAAAACATCGAACTTGCAGCCTCCAGACCTGTGTTTTACTCAAAGCTTTGCTCCTATTAGTTTTGTGAGCTAGGAGAACTCAACCCCCTCACATCTCAGGGCCTCAGAGAAAGGAAGATGATAGACAGGCCCATCTTCTAGCCTTAAAGCTTTGTGATTCTAAACTGAATAAGGTGTCCAAGAACAAGAACATCCCGAAATAGATTGCCTGGCTTTTCCTCTCTTATTAGGATTCTCTCTGTGTTATGGAAAATGTAAGATACATGGGCCTATCTTCCTGCTTTAATAGGTACAATAGCAACCATATAAGTGAGTCATTCCTTGCTGATGGAGGGGATGCTAGCTCCCCGGGGCCCTGATCGGAGAAAAAAAAAATGTTTTCTCTGCTGCAGCGTGCATCATGGCCAGTGTATCAGCTCTGACGCAGCTTTGGGCTCTTGAGTGCGCAAGAGAAACAAGCAGAGCCTCCATTTTCTCATCTGCAGAGAGAGGTTAAATGACCTTCCCAAAGTTATACAGCTCATTAGCAAGAGGCTAAGGGTCAGGATTTTAATGTGTGGAGTTGCAGCAGGAATTCCAATAAGGCAGTGCCTGCCTTGTGCTTTGTCAAGAGCCTGATGCTTAATAAATCCCTAATCAATGGAGGCCACTATTATTACAGGAAACAAGGTCTACAGACTGAGGAACAGCCAACACAGGCCTGAGACATGAGGCGATGCACTAGCTTGACTTTCTTTTTCAAAAGTACATTTCTGAAATGTGCGTGCTTTACTATCATTTGCCTGGTTTTCCTTAAAAAAGGAACAGAGTGGAATGGGTTCAAGCAATAGTTCTGAAATCTAATGGATTCCCTTTGGATCCTGACACTCCTGTTACTGTCCCAACATGGGGCCACAGCAGGACACTAACTTGGAGCCACTTCCCTGAGTTGCATTTTGTCCTCTAGACCTTGAAAGGCTGGAGTAAGTAAGAGATGAAGCTATGTGTATGAAGGCCTCAGTACCACGCCTGGCATACAGCCATGGACCGATAACAGTACTTGCAGTACCATTAATAGTAACATGCGTGGGCCAGCCAAATATCTCAGTGGATTAAAGCACCTGCAAGCAGGGGCAGGGGCCAGGGGTTTGATCCCTGGGCCTGCTGTGCCAGCCCCACCCCTGGGGCACGCTGAGAGGGCAATTGAGACTGGGATAGTTGCACATGCCTATAATCCCAGCTCTTGAGGGGCTGTAGACAGGTAGATCATATGAGTCCAATCTAGTAGAAGACCCTGAACACCCTCTAGACCCTTCCCTAAAATACAAAAAATTAACATGTTTGAATCATAACAAATGTAGTAACTGAAATAGTAATATGACAAAGTCATTAATTACAAAATACATATGGCTAATCCTTGGGTTGAGAGAATCACAGTCTTGTTATCTGTGGCACCATGCTTCCTCTTAACCTGGTTCTATACTGCTAAAGATCAGTATCTTTGTAACTTGCCCTTAAAAAAATACCCCAACTCTGAGAAATTGGACAAAACTCAGGTTTCCAAGATTAAATGGTCAAAAAGATAAAATAACTTTTCACTCTGGGCTCAAGCTGCCAGTATTAAAAGTCCCAGCTACACTATTTACTGATAGTGTCATCTGTAAATAGCAAATATTCCCAACTTCAATTTTTTAAAAAATCCACAGTGGATATAAGAGTAACACCTGATTAAGAAGCTATCTGTAGAAAGTCATAAAAAAGAATCTGTCTAAATTGGTTGGTACAGCCACCAAGTTGGAGCCCAAAGTCTTCAACAACTACAGTTACTACTATCATCATCAATCCCGCTTCTCCATTCTACATATTTTGCCCTATTTTAGAGCTTAGTATTCTTTATGTTCTTCAAATACTCAGTGGCCTTATTCTTTCTCTAACATATATTTTCTGAGTATATGGATAAGCTCTTATACCCCAATCTATCCTCTCAACTTTCACTCATCCTGGGATGCAGGAGCCCTGGATGTTACATCCTCTGTGACCATTAGTTAATGGCTTGAGCTTGGCCCAGTAATTCAGTTTCCCTCCAGTCTTCAGAACCACCATGTAAGAATAGAGAGGAGAGAGCGCAGGTGTCGGAGGTAGGTTGACATGTGCCACAAACATGGCTAGACTCCTGCAGAGGCAGCAAATCTAAACTGGAAAATCCTGGGATATGTGAATGCTGTGCTTAAATTATACTTGAAGAGACTGGGATTCTAGCAAGTCACAATGCAGAGGTAAACATCTTAGACAACAATGGCAGAGTATGTTCCTAAATACATTATTAGACTCATAAACTAAATTTTCATAGACTAAGGAAATTGACTTTGTTTTAGGTTGATCAGGATTACGGGCCGTGGGGATTTTCTTTCCCCATACATCATGTTGTCCAGGAGACTAGTATGTAACTGAGTGTTTTCCAAAACCTGCTGTGACATAAATTGTTGCAACCTAACAGCTGTAAAGACAGCACAGGCAGGACTTCCATACATTGGGTCTTCAGCTGTTTTGGATATACGCTGTGAATTTACAGCAAAGGCTATCATTTAATATAAACAAATAAGTAAACAGGCTCTAAATGTGGAACCACCTATGAAAACTGTGTATGTTTGAGTTAATAAGTCTGGCCTCAGAGCCAAACATTTTCTTAGTAAAAGTTTGCTTGAGGATCCTGAGTTCAGTAGGAATGAGCTAGCATCCAACTGGCCCCAGACATGAGGTAGGGAATGGGTCTTCTCTGAGTCCCCAGTCCTCAGAAGTTTGCAGAAAAACATTTAGAGGAGTTTGTGATCATCAGAGAGGAGAGTTGAATCTGCCCTATATGAAATGAAAACCTAAACATGGACAAAACATCCACTGCGGCTGAAGGAAAACAGAAATATTCTCTATCCAAGTACCTCGGCAGAAGTTTGTGTTTAATGGTTTTCAGGTGCAAAAGTGATTTTTCCTCTTCTTGATATTTAAACAGTTCCACTGTAGACTTGGAATCTGGATGATTTACCACCAGCAGGTACACAGTATTATCTGAGAGGAGATTAAAAACAAAAATCGAAACATTAACTGAGCTCTCAGCTGTCAGCTCTGCCTCCAAAAAGCAATTTCAACCCACCTCCAACAAGTACTTAGTGTGTCGTGCAGATGGAATATTTTCATCTCTTTGTACAGAGAAGCATTTGTGATTGAGCCAAAGAAAAGTGGCTAAAGAACAGATGACAGACTTTAAAAACTCAAAACTCCACAGGAGGAAAAATACCCTCAATTTTAGAATGAGCGTCATAGAGCTGATGAGGCTTTCTAGTTCAAATGGTCTCCACAGGAAGCAGGGTTCAGATAAAAGGGATAAAGATGTGGAAACTGCTAAAATAAAGAAGTTCAGGGATAATTTACATAGCATCACATGACCAACTCCATAAGAACATCTGCAGAGGAGCAAACGGAAGCAGCCTCCATGGGTCAATGGGGCTTCAGCACGGGTCTCAGTGGTCAAAAAGTGTCATCAGAGCCTAGCGGGTGATGCAAGATTATAGTTTTTGCCTTAAGAGCCAACCGTAAGTCTTAGGGAATTTCTTCAAATTGGTGTTTGAAGGCAAATGATGAGGAGGTAGATGTCCAGTGAAATGATCTGAAGAGGCTTGAACAGAGAAGCCAGTAAAGATGATTTGACGAACCTAATCAATCAACAAGAGGTATCTCAGTTGGTGTTAGATGTTTAAGGAAAATTGAAACCTGAATGAAGGAGAGGGACAGGACTGCAAGGAGGACACTGATACCAAAAGCACTGATAGGCATTTGACAGGAGGTGCTGAGAGGCCCTGGTGATGGCTGAGGAATGCGTGAGTCAGAAGTTAAGCACAGAAGTCCCAAAATGTTGGAGCAGCGAGGACAGCAGCACAGCCTCTCCAGGACAAGGTGTCTAGGGTCTGGGAAACAGTAGCTTGCAGAGAAACTGAAGTGGGTGGAGGCTACTCAGGAGACATGAGGGAATTGATAGAGGAGAAGAAAATAAGAGAAGTGATGCAAGAGAAATGGATCACACTACAGAGGAGAAAGAACGCAGTGCCACCAACAGTGGCCGGCTAGCTGTCAGGGGAACAAAGTGAAACTAACAATTTGCTCACAGAGAACCAGAGAAATGGGACGGGAATGAAACAATCACCTGAGCTGGAGCCAGCAAGGAAAATGCAGACACCACTTCCAGAGCGGCTGCCAGTCAGTGACCTTGGTACCTGGTGAGCGACCTTGGTACCAGTGATCGCAGCTACAACCATGGGACACCACTGTAGGGAAGGGCTGAGACTCTGGACCTTATTCATGCTCAGTTTTCTTCATTTCTCACCCTCTTTTCATTCATTTCCCTTTAACTCGGCTAATGTTTGCGTCACCCAGAGAATCTTTTCCATCCACATTTCTCACCACCAACTTTACATCTGATTTTCCCAATTCTGTCCTTCTAGATATATAATGTGCCCTTTCCATCACTAGGACCCTTTCCCCTTCATATATTCTGCTTCCCATAATGCAAAGCAAAGGACATTTAGATACCCCATTTTTTTCTCTTTTCTTTCCCTACTCTGGCATTACCCCACTGGCAAATCCCTGGGTGTTAGATGAGTGATTCTATAAAATTACTGTTGAATGCTGTTTTCTACCAGTAGAGAAGACATAGCTATTGCACTTACTAGCCAGCACCTGAGGATAAAGACTTGGGTTTTGAAGACCTTATGCTGTGGCTATAGATTTCTTCTCTAAACTAAAGGAAGATCAAAAACAAGGCCTCATGGCAGGCTATTTCTCATCCAGCCCTGAGAGCTTCCACTGTAACTCTTAGACTGTCACTGCTGCAGCTGATCTGATTAACTAGCAATAATCCTGACTCAGTGGACAATTTTGTGTCAGTGAATTTGTCAGCCAAATCCACCCTCACACCATGGAGAGGTACAACAACAATTTTTTCTCAAGAACTAAGACTGGGATCAGATTATGGATAAATGCAATCTGGCATAAAGAAATCCTGAGTTGAAAATAGCACTGGTACAGTAGTGAAGGGATCAAAGGCATTATTGGCATGTGAACATTGAAACTCTAGCAAAGATGGTACTTGTTAGTGATCACATATGCAGTGTATCATTGGAATATTTAATCTGTGTCCTATTGGACATCTGATAGGCTTAGGTCTTTATATGTCTCTTGATTCATTTAGTAATGGAGCACTTACTTATGGAAGCCAGTGTCACTCGATTCCACAACGGGATCCATCTAAGACTATAGACCAGTCTCCTTACTGGGCCCATCTAAGACTATAGACCAGTCTCCTTAATGAACACAGATGCAAAAATCCTCAGTAGGATATTAGCTAATAGAATGCAGCATATTATTGAAAAGATCACACATTATGATTAAGTAAGTTTCATCCCAGAGATGCAAGGATGGTTCAACATACATAAGTCAATAAAGGTAACGCATCACAAAATAGAAGCAAGGTGAAAAAATATACACTCGTTTCAATGGATGCAGAAAACTCTTTTGACAAATACAGCACCTGTTCATGATTTTAAAAAATCTGAAGAAAATAGACACAGAAGGACTATACCTGAATATGACAAGAGCTGTATATGACAAATCTATCAGCATCACACTAAATGGGAAAAAGCTAAAAACATTCCCCTTAACAGCAGGAGTAAGAGAAGGATGCCCACTATCACCCCTTCTATTCAACATAGTACTTGAAACATTAGCCAGAGCAAGAGAAAGAAATAAAAGAGACATATAGAGAGGAAGAAGAATTAAAATGATTACTATGTAGACATGATATGATATTCCACATAGAAGACCCAATGAATTCCACAAAAAATTCTTAGAATTAATAACAACCTTCAGCAACACAGCAGGATGCAAGGTCAACACACAAAACTCATCAGCATTTGTGTGCACCAACAAGGAACGGGATGAGAAGGAAATTACAAAAACAATGCCATTCACAGTAGCTTCAAGAAAAAATGAAATATCTAGGAATTAACCCAACTAAGGAGGTGAAAGACCTCTACAAAGAACACTACAGGACTCTGACAAAGGACATGAGACATGAATGTGCTCTGAAGAGGACCTGAGAAAATGGGAAGTTGGCCCCAGCTCCTGAGTGGGCAGAACCAATACTGTCAAAATGGTCATATTCCCAAAACTGTTATACAGATTCAAGGCAGTCCCAGTCAAAATACCAACAGTACATTTTATAGATATGGAGAAGAACAGTCTTACCGTTGATACAGAACAAGAGGTGACACAGATCAGCCATTCTGGGCAATAAAAGCAAAGCAGATAACACAACAATACCTGACTTTAAGCTATACTGCAAAGCAATAGTGGTAAAAAAACAGCGTAGTACTGAAACAAAAACAGATACGTGGATCAATGGAACAGAACTGAGGCTACAGAAACTTCCCAAGACACATTTAGCTATTTGATCTTCAACAAAAGGGGAAAAAGCATATATTGTAGGCAAGACAGCCTATCCAACAAGTAATCCTAGGAAAACTGGTTATCTATATATAGAAGACTGAAAGTGAACTCTTGTCTCTCACATATACTAAATTAAAATAAAAATAGATAAAAAATCTAAACATTAAAACAGAAACATTAAATCTCCTAGAAAATAAAATGGGCAAAGCTCTTGAAGAAATAGGTATAGGAAATGTTTTCTAAATGGAATCCAAAGTGCACAAAAATAACTGAAACAACAAATGGGATTATATCAGATTAAAAAGCTTCTGTACAGAAGAAGAATCAGTCCATATAGTGAATAGAAAACCTATAGAATGGGGAATTTTTTTTCAGCTAACTCTTAGAGGACTAGTATCAAGAATATACAAAGAATTCAAGCAATTACATTATCTAAAATTAAAGAGCCAGTCAAAAAATGGGCAAGAGAAAAGAGCAGATACTCCAAAGAGGAAGAAATACAAATGGTCAACCAATATATGATAAAATGCTCAACATCTCTGACCATTAGAGAAACACAAATTAAAATAACACTAAGATTTCATCTTACTCCAGAAACAATGGCAGTCATTAAGAAATTAAAGTGTGACAGATGCCGCCATTCCTTTATTGTTGGTGGGAATGTAAACCAGCACAGCCATTGTGGAAATGTAGGGTATGTCTCAAAAAACCCCTGAAACTAGAAGTGCTGTAAGACCCAGAGATCCCCCTGCTAGGCACATTTCCCAGAGAAGACATCATCTACATCATACTACAGTGATACTTGCACAATAGTGTTCATAACAGCATAACTCACGATGTCCAGAACCTGTAAATAAAAACACTATAGCCATCAACAGATGAATGGATAAAGAAAATATGGCATATATATATATATATATATATATATATATATATATAGTGGAATACTATTGTACTTGAAAGAAGGACAGATGTCAAACATTTGTAGAAAAATGAATGCACCTGGCAAACATGTTGAGTGAAATAAACCAGATACACAAGTTTAAAAACCATATGCTATCTCTCATTTGAGTGAAGCATAGTACAAAGATAATAGTGAGCATGGGCAGAAAAAGGCGAGGTGATGGGTCCCTTGCAATAGGGAAGGGGCCCAAGGGAACACAGGTGAGGAGTAAGGAAGAGGAGATGGGGAATCTGTAGATAAAGATGTGTCATGTACAGGAACCTAATAATATCAGTTAGTGTAAACATTTATGCCATAACGTGAGCTGAGCTTCATAATATCAAAAAGAAAGAAAAAGGGAGTTGGAGGAAGAAGGAGGGAGGTGAGAGAGGGGGAAGGGGAGGAGGTGAAGGGAAGGGGAAGGGGACTGAACAAAGAAGAAGCAAGTTATGATGCATACATCAAACCGCTCCCCAAGATGACTGCCAACGGCATAACCTGCAAGCATGTACGAATACAATAAAACATTTTTTAAAAGAAGTTAAACACAGTGGGGATCAAAACTTGAATTCATGCTTGGTGCTGCAGCTTCTCATTCTAGAAAGCTATTCTAAGGAAACAGAGAAGATCCATGTGCAGAAGTGTTTGGGCACTGCTTGTAATAAGCGTGAAAGTGGACAAGATCTCAGTGTCTACGAGCAGGTGAATTATATTCTAGTCCTACCACACAGTGGAATCTGTGATAGCCATGGCAAAGTGACATCAAAAGCACTGTCACAAAAAGGGGTCCTCAATATAGTTTTTTAATTTTTAAAATAATTAATTAGTTAATTAATTAACTAATTAATTTGGTACAGGGACTCAATACACAGCTTGGGCTCATACTGATCCTCCTGTCTCAGCCTCCCCAGCAGTGGGATTACAGGCATGCACCACCATGCCAGTCCTGGTGGACAGCACAGTGCTCCCAGGGTTCTGGGGCTGGTATCCCATGTGATACCAGGGATTGAACTCAGGTGCTTGTGCTTGCCAGGCAGGTACTTAGTCCACCGAGCTATCTCCCGAGCCCTCTCAATATAGTTTTTAAAGCCACAGCAACTGATAGAAGAGTTTGTACACTTTTATAAGTAAACACATACCCAATACTATATTTCTTTGAAAGTATTTTTAAAATAAAATACAATGAATGATGAATGGATGAATGGATAGAAGACCATTAGAAGAAGCACCTCGGGTTGTGGAACTAGAAAGCTGGTGAGGAAACAGTGACAGCACCAAGAATTCATACGTGGGGATATTCTAGAATCTAGGCACTGGGACACTGATTGGAAATTTCTGAAAGAGAATACAGAGGCAGTAAAAGCTTGACTCGAACCTCAGAGAGAAGGCTCAAAAGGTTGTCAGTGAGTGACAGAATGAGCAGAGGGGACAGTGGCAGTTGGGTCAGAACCAGGATAGATGAGTGTGTTGGGTATCAGAGAGGAGCATTTTCCTGAAGGAGAAAGGGATCAACAGGAGGATGAGGTAGAAGGGGGGAGGGAAGGGCTAGAAAAAGTCAGGAAGAAAGGCAGTGAAGAAAAGGGAGTTTTAGTAATAGCAGGCAGCAACTTTCCTTCTCTGCAGTATGGACAGTTGGGAAGGGACTGCACGGGGGCATGTGACAAGGACAGGAAGGTGGTAGGCGCAGATGCTTTTGGCTCCGTCACCCTTTCTCTGAACAAGTTGATCGGGACTTTGCACAAGGGCAGCTTCCCAGCCTCCCTTGGGCCAGAGTCATCAGAGTCACAGGGTGTGGGTTTTTTCAGGCTCCTAAGTGCTCCTGTGAGCAACTGAGATTGCAAATCATTTGAGGGAATAAGGAAACACTAGCACATGAAAAGAAAACTGGAATGAAAGCAGAAAGGGTGTGCGCGGCAGCTATCAGTGGAGTCAATATGAAGAGATGCCACCTAAGCACAGCACAGAACAGGAGTGGGCAGGAAGGCACAGAGGGTGGCAGGGCTACGAGCGAGTGCCCATCCGCCCATCGAGTTCCTTTCATTTCCTTTCTTTATTGTTTGTCTCTCTTTTGAGGCAGAGTCTAGCTATGCATTCAGGCTGGCTTTTAATTCTCTACCCTCCTGCCTCAGCCTCCCCAGGGTTGAGATTATGATTGTGTGTCACCATACCTGGACAGATCTTAGTGTCTGGACATATGGGCCACAGAGTGCTTGGGTCAGAAACCTTTATTCCTGTCCATGCCTGACTCTTTCAAACTAATTAAAATGGAAAATATTTATTGAGGAAAGATGAAAACCATCATGACAGTGATGGAGATAATGTGAATGTTGGAGTTTTCTAAAATCAGAAGCTTTACAAACCTTACATATTTATCAGTCTCACACATATAAGTCATTTAAATATTATACTTAGTTAACAGAGAAAATAAGTTTAGAACTCAAAAGAGCAGTATTCATTTTGTGCTTTGGTTGGTTGAGATGAAATATCCACTCAATGGCGTAGCTGCTTTTTTTTTTTTTTAATCTGCCATTGTATTTTAGTAAACAGTAAATACTGTTACCTTCATCTGTGAAAGTGCTAATCCCATGAGGATTAAAGGATGATAAATCCAGTTTACTTCCTATGATATTCAGTTCTAACACTGCTGGATTATCTTCCTTCAGGTCCATCAGGAGTATTTTTCCTGGATTATCAGGGTCAAAACTCTTCAGTCCAGGATATTTTAATCCCTTAAAGGTGGGAGGAGAGAAGGCAGGCACATCACAACCATTTTGAATGCTGAGAGAGAAGATTGGTGGCGGTGGGCAAACAGGAGCTGCTCCTGATCGCAGGGCAGGTCACAGGGCCACAGAAGCCCGTAGGATCCCAGGACCTGCTGAGAGCCACCTGCTCCTACAGATCCCCACACAAACCCAACCCCGCCCTGAGCAAGGCTGGAGGTGACACAACTAACAGCCCCCCAGAAATCACAGGATTGCGCACTTTATTTAAAGTGAGCATCAGTATATGGAAGGTCTGGGTAAAAAAATTTAAATTTCCAGTTCCAGAAAGTACTCTAGAACAATATCCCTGAAAGAAAGCACTCACAGAACTAATGAAAGCCAGTCCATTGGGTAGTATCTCCAAGTCCTCAGCACCAGAGTCTACAGAAAAAGGAAAGTACAGGTTGTTTCTGGTTATTGCAGGAAGCTAGAGTCATATTTCTTTACCCCTACCTCAAAAATAGGACCCTTCTTTGATAAATTCAGAGTAACTTATTGCCTCATTTTTTCAAACTGGTTGATGTGATTATATAGAAATGTTAACACACTACTATCATTAAAAGTGTGATTAAAATTTACATTTAGCATTTATTTCAAACTGATGGACTAGAGCCTTTCCTCAGTCTGATAATTGCTATGAAGTTTATGGAAATTTAAAGGCACAATCACCTGAAAAGAGGTTGCTGTTCTTTTTTTTTAAAGGTGGAGAGTATATTGTAAATGTACATTGACGTTTAAGAGTTCCAAGGAGAACACTTTGAAAACCAAATTAGAAATATGAACAAATTCTAAATGCTTCAGCGAAAACATGGATACAGTTTTGGATGATCAATAAAACACATTTACTATTACTTGTAAGTATCAGCAAGGGGCTGAAGGTGTAGCTCAGGGGCACAGCACCCGCCTGGCAAGGATGAGGTCCTGAGTTTGATTCCTGGGTATTAAAAAAAAAGTTTAAAAAAAGTACCGACAAAATATTACTCTTTCAAGTTAGTTATACTTCAAGTTAATCATACTTTACTCTTTTTTAAATTTTTCTTTTCATGTTTTATGTGTTTGGTACAGGGTCTCACTATGCAGCTCTGACTCTGAGTGATCCTCCTGTTTTCAGCCTCCCCAGTGCTGGGATTACAGGCATGAGCCACCATGCTTGATAGTTAAGAACTATCAGTTTCTAGCAATACTTTATTTTTTTAATTAATTTTATTGAGAAACAAATAGCAATGAGACTGTTTCAAAACAGATTAGCAGGACAGTTACAATAATTTAATACTTTAAATATACGTATTTTTAAAGAATTTTAATTAAGCTAGAGATAAATGAACTATTTGGTTTTATGTTTATACTCTTAGTGGAGATGTATGCTTTTCAAATAATTCTGATCTTACAATGATTAGATGAGTCTTCTAGTCTAGCCTCTGAACCATAATCAACTAGGAAACAATTCTAAAACAAAAACACTACACACCCAAAACATATTAAGAGCACATATCTCAAACAAGTTATCCTCAAATAACAAGACTGGTTGGTTGAAACTAAATGGGGGTTTCAAGGTGCTGAGTTTGATCTCTGGTATCACACACACAAAAAAAAGGGAGTTTAACTCTGGGACTCCATTGGTTGTCAACAGCCTTCTACAATGAAGACCAGGCTAACTTTTCCAGCTTCCCTTGCAGCTAGGAAGCCAGCCTGTCATCCAGCTCTGACTAGTGAAATCTAAATGGAACTTTAATGACAGCTTCCAGGAAAAGCTTTCCAACCTTTGTGAGCAGAGATCTTGTGGTAATTGCAAGGTCTATGAGAGCTTTGGAAAAAAAATGGTATTCTTTCCTGGATATTTTGTCTTCCTCTTTCTTTGGTCTTCTGTCATCTCCTGGTTATATTACTACAAAATCAAAACTTCTTCTCACTGTTGTTTCTGCACAATTGACCAAACAAAAATGATCAAAACTGCCAACACATTGTCAATATCTTGGTGAAGTCAAAAGTCAAACTGTACAATATTTACAATTAATTATTGACAATAATACTCTCCTGGCATATATTTTTGAACAAAATTAAACATGTGTTTATGAAGTAAATAGTAAGATCACATCTTGGCAGGTCAAATGAGTTCCTTCCACTTCTTATACATACCTATTCCCTTAATGAAATTACAGTTAGGAAGTTCCACTGGTGTCACTTCACGGAAAGCATTAAGTCGTTTTCTAGAAGAGAAAATTACACACACGTACTGTTTAAAAATTAAAATTAAGTTGCAAAGGTAAAGCAATCCACAGATTTCCTTTAACTGTACTTTGCCTGGAGTATAACCCCACAATCAGTGCCAAGGTCAGCACAAGACCAGCGAGGACTTTGGGGCATGACATTGAGTTGGGCAAGTACACAGAGATGGGCAGATACACAAAAGAGACACAGAGTGTCTGCTCCACGCTCTGTGCACTTTGGCAGGAGTAGGAACTATTTCATCAGTCATGTGGCGACTCCTGTGTAGCAAGTGGAATTAAATGGCAACATAATTCCGATTTAGCCCAGTCGTGTCTTAGAGTTACTGACCCTTGGGCCTCCTGTGATCTAGCCAGACAGGCTCCATTGCCTGGTGCAGGCACCTGCCTTTAGATGTAGTGCTTATGAATGCAGATGTGTTTAAAGGATTCCAAGCTTCAGAAAAACATAGTCCAAGCCAGCCTACACAAAAGTGTTTCATAAATGTGTGTACCCAGACAAACACGTGCATGCACACACACAACCAATCAACTTTTTAAATCTGAGAATATAGACATCATGGAGGAATTTTTGGGTGAAGGACAAAGAGAAAAGGAACACATGAGAGGAGGGACCAGCAGGCTGCCTGACCAAAGCAAAGAGGAGGTACTTAAAAACCCACAACAGTTTAGCACAGAGGCCAAAATAATAAATATATTTTCTAGAACAAATTATATATTTCCAGAAACAACTATGAGTCTTACTTTCTAAACATGGGCTGAGGAATTCTTGACTTGCCTTCTTGGAGATTTAGGGTCACTGAAGAAGGACAGGCTAGAGGTAAGAGGACACGGCATACAGATCTTACATACATGCTACAGACTTTAATGATTTATTACTGAGATTTCACTCGTTCACTGATTCATTCAGAAATTCCACTGTTGAGGCAGGGCTGGCCTGGTGGGGATCAGTATTGCAGAAGCACAATGTTGGCCCAGTGGGCAGTCAGAGCAGAGAACCAGAGAGGCAGAGATGAATGGGAGAAGAGATGGCAGACTTCGAAACGCAGACTTCAAGGGAGCAGAGTGCCACGTGGCCTGGGAAACTAAAATGGAAACCTGACAACACAGTGACAAAAGTGTGCAAAAAGAAGAAGTAAAACATTACAGCAGTGGCTCCCATACTTTTGTGACTGAGAAATACATTAGAAAAAGTTTTTTAAATGGCTGAAATGCACAAGCACCCCTCCCCATGTCCTTCACCCCTATCTGAAATAGGCTGGCGAAGAATATCCTAATGCATGTGATGTTTTCTTACCTTTTCTGTTTAATTCTACTCTGTTTATTTAAAATGCCTGGCCATGAGCTACAAAATGGATTGTGATCCACCATTATGAAGAGCCCTAGTCAATCAAATATGTAGTGAATGTTCATAAAGTTGCCCCAAGAAACTGAAAGGACCAGTGTGAGATGTTACTGGTGAATGAAGATCGAGACTAGAAACAATGCAAAGAATGTTCTAGAAAAAGGGAGTAAAGGATGTGAAATTGCTGAATGAGCTAAAACTTGTGAAAATGCCCCAAATAACCAAACTAGTTATCCTCCCACACTCAGAACCACGGGGAAGACAAGCCCACTGCCTAGTTCATAAGGCTCATTAAATGTGACCTATTTATGGCACACAGAGCAAGGCAGAATTTTGGGGGTCTTGCTGTAATTCATGCATCTGTCTCCTACAAGATGCTCTCTAACCTATAAAGATAGAATATTCACAGTGAATGGGGTCCTAGCTAGGCAAAGTATGCATTAAGTCTGCACCCAGCTCTCTCAGTTCTAATTCATGTCCCACGCAAGTCATATTTCAACGGGCTGGCTTTGACCCTGTAGTTCAGGTGCTGTGCATACTTTCATTTAACCTCCAAACACCTCCTGGAGGCATTGTTCTCCCTAATTACAGATGACTAAGATTAAGAGGGCTTCTAAGATTAAGCCACATAATTATGAAGTGGCTAAGCTGGGAATGGAAGCCAGTAGAAATACAAGTCTCCCATTGAATGCTCTAATAAGGCAAAATGTATAAATAACATTGCTTGACAGTTGAAAGAGGCACTTGCTACCAAGTTACTTTATCTAGTGCTTATTTTTCTACCTAGTCTCAAATTATCAGGAAGTATTTTGTCAGGGGCTTGAAGGAGTTCGACCGCGTCAGGCCTGAGAGATGAAATTTGGTGAGTTGCGTCCCCAAGCCTCTGGCCTCTGCCACCACCTTGCTGTGAACTGTCCTGTTCAAACACATGCCAGCCCCTGCCAGAGAGTGCACTGCGCCTCCCAGAAGTCGTTCTGAAACTTTGAGGCCACCTGCACCCATGCAGTCCAGCTTGCATCACCCTCCTGGTGCCTTCGTTCCCTGTTCCTCCTGAGTGCCAGGCTCCATGCTAAAGGCTCTCCCACATACTTCCTCCTTTTATCCTCCTTAGCCACCTCTGAGACAAATTCTCATTTTCCTTTTTTTATGGGTAAGAAAACAATCATTTCCAAATAGTCTCTTATTTAAAAAGGTAAAGTCGGGATTTGAAATTAGATTTCACGATGGCCAGGACTCTCCTCCTGGTGTCTCCATTCATTCCCTTTTCCTTGCCTCGGATTTCCTCTCCATCTGGAATGTCTTCTCCTCCATGGAGAGGACCCTCCCCGACTTGCTGCAGCTTCGCCTGATCTTCCCTAACTCTCCGCTCACCCTCAGGACACTTCACATGGGTACCACCACCACCACCACCCCCCGCCATCAAGGCTCTCGCCCTGCAGTTTTAGCTGCAGCTTTTGGTCTCGTTACTCCTTGTACACTGCACTGGGGAGTGCAAACTGCATCCTGATGATTCCAGTAAGTTCCTGAAGGAACAGGGTGTTTGCAAAAGGAGGAGGCTCTGGAGGTGTCCCTGGCTTGCTTGGTGGCCCTGCAGGCTCAAGCATCAGACTGTGAAGGTGCTGTGCATGCACTGGCTGGGGAAACTGAGGCCGGGAGGGTTATTCATCCTTGTCCTATGGTTTCAACGAGGTATAAGTATAATCAAGTGAGTTTTTGAGATCTCGTATGTCAATGACAAAATAAACAATTAGAGGACACCTATGAGGTGCCAGAGTTGTATAGCTCTCCTTGTGATTATCCCACAGTTTTCAGGGAGAGAACAAGACAGAAGCCTTTCTTAGGGTAAAGTGGTCCTTGAAGGAGGAAAGGTTTGCTTGGCTCACAGTTTGTGGAATCATCTGCCTTCACAGCAGGCTGGCATGGTAAAGGGGTATCTTAGAGGAGAAACAGTCCATGGCATGGCGGTGGGAAGCAGGGATCTGCTAAGGGAACAAGGAAAGAAACACTCCCTTCCCGGCCACATCGCCAGGGACCCACCTCTTCTGACCAGGCTTCACCTTCCAGTGTCATGTTTAGCTGTACACCCATGAGTGGACCAATCCACTCATAAATCCCAGGCCCCCTCATCCAAGCCCCGCCTATCAGGCTCTGTGGGGGGATCGAGATAGAAACCTAAGCCGTAGCAGTGGTAAAATAATTTAAACGTTGGAGAAATGCAACCTGAGCCAGGGGATGGTCGAGATCCCACCACACCCACCTCTGCCCACACAGTGTGTTGCCCAGAGCGGGCGCTGATGGCAGCGACGCAGGGTAGAGCCGGGCTGGCATTGTGCCTTCCTTCTAGAAAAGGGGAAGACAGTGGTTTCTGCATCATTGTGGGAAACTTGGGAAGGCACCCATGCGGGGTCCCATGTGTCACATCCAGAGGATGCTGTTGGCCCAGACCTTCTCAGGGCTGGTACAGCAGATGCCGCCGCAGAAGGCTGGATGACGGAAAGGGTGGCAGGAGCAGGGGCTCAGGGAAGCTTCTCAACCCTTCCTCTCTGCTGCCTGCACCTCCCCAGCTCAGAAAGGCCCTCCAGACACCTGTTCTGAGTGTCCCCAAGCTCTGGCCAGCCTGGGCCCAGGAACTTCCTCTGAAAACCCTACACACATCTGCTCACCTCTGCGGATCAGAGGCTATGGTCAGACCTCGCTTTGTTTCTCTTCTCTCCCCTGGGCAGACTCCTGATCTTCCCCGAAAGGTAGATGCCTTCTCTTTGAAAGGGGGATAAAGGTTAGGTTTTGATCATCTGGGACATTTTGTTCTGGTTCTAACGTGAGTGACAGCAGAATGTAAATGCCCTTTAGAGAGCTGCGGACCAACCCTCTCTGGAATCTGCAGAGCAAGGCCGACCAGGTTCAGTAGTGTCAGGTGGAGCTGAGGTTGTACCTGAGAAGGGATCCCCTGGCTACTCCTGGAGCTGCCAGCCCACAGACCCTTCCCAGTCGCAAGGTGTTTCTGCCTCCCTGCAGTTGGCTGGTTTCCTTACCCCTGGGCGGACCACTACAGGAGGCTCTGTCCGCCTCTTTCACCCCTCTGTATAATCTCTCCTGACAACAAACAGTACTGTGATGGATGCAAATTCACAGTACCCTTCCCATCATGTAAAAGCCTAAATCATTAACTGCTTGCTTCTGTTATTTCAAAATAGTTAGAAAAGAAAAACCACAACCATGGGTTAAAAAAAAAAACAAAAAAAAACCTATCCTCAATGAAAGCTTCTGATTAGACCACAAGAGCGCATAATTAAAAAAAAAATCCTACATGTTGCATCTGCATTAATGTTTGACTTCAGAATAAATAACATTGTTGACTAAATCTTGCTGGATGATCTCTAGACTTTGAACTCCTAAAAAAGTTACTATGAAACTTTTGATACGTTCTTAAAACGTCCTCTCCCACTCCAGCACTCTAGCAGGTTCTGCAGTATTTTAAAGGGAAGCAGCAAAGAAATGTTGGTTGCACAACTACCACTCCCCTCGGCCGTGTTAGGTGCTTCCTATATGCCTGTGCACAACTGTTCCCACTTAACTAAAGCATTTTTCCTTAAAGCACTAATTCTTTGACATAAACATGATTTGCCCCCAATCCCACACTTAAGGGAAGAGCCAAGGGTGGGTCACCAAGCGCAGACGCCAGGGCTTGTCTCCTCCCCAGCCGCGCTCCCTGGCCGTGGACATCTGCTCCTAGGCCGCGGCCTGCGGGTCTTCTGCCCCCAGCCCCCAAGCGTGGCTTCAGATCAAGATCCTCCTTGCATCTGGAAGGTGTGTGTCACAACGAGACAGCATACACTGGAGCTTGGAGCTTCCAATCCCGAGACCACTGGACACCAGGAGCCTCGGCTGGAGACTGGGTTTCCTCAGCCAGCCTGAGAAATGGGCCTGTAGCCCGTGCACACAGTGCCTCAGCACGCACGTTTCTGTGCGCGGACCCCTTGGCTCCTGGTAACACTGACAGCTGCCGTCCGCACCTCTCAGGGTTCCTTAAAGAAGGACCAAAACTGGGCAGACACCTAAGAAAGCCCCAGCGGGCCGTGAAGCCAGCACCCGCCTGGACCCTGCTTTGGGGCGGCTGCGCTCCTGACGCGGGCTCTAGCGGGGCGCCCTCACCTCGACTCAACTTACTGGTAGGAAGAGCGGTAGTCCCTGAGGAGGGCCAGCGCCAGCCCCACGAGGGTGAGCAGCAGCAGCTTCGCCATGGCGCTGGGGCGCCGAGAGCACGGCGGGCACCGAGGGCGCTGCAGGAACCGAGGGCGCGGCGCGCGAGGGCCAGGAGCGCAGCAGCTGGCAGCGGCGGTGGCGCGACCGACGGCTCGGACCTGAATCTGCGGCCCCGCCCCGGATCCGCGCCGCCCCGCCCCGCCCCGCCTGGCTCCCCTGGCCTGCGGTCCAGACAGGGTCTCCTTCTGCACCCTGAAACTTCAAAGAGAGAAGACTGAGCACGGGTGCCCAGGACCCGTCAGGCAGCGCAGGTCGGGCGAGCTGGAGGAAACACCGAGGCAAGGCAGCGGCCTCTGCGCTGACGCTCGCTCACTTGGCGCCCAAAAGGCCCTAATCGGAACGGCTCAAACTGCAAAGTAACTTGAGCACCGCACGGCCCAGACGACCGCGGCTGGAACCCTTACGCTTCCACTCTCTCCTCCTGGGCTGCCGCTCCAGCACGTGTCACCGTCCTCTTCTGGGCTGCACCTGGCTCCAATCCTCAGCGCTGTGTCTGACCTTGCGGCTCACGCAAGCGTGTCGCTCCTCTGCGCGTTCAGTCCTTCCTGCGGCCCAGCTGAATCTCCCACCTGCAGGTGTGGCTCTAACAGAGAGGACAAAGCGAAAGTCTCCCCCGAGCTTAAATTCCAGCGCAGGTATCCAAAGACGTCAGTGAGGTATAGCCCTCAGGTGTATACAAATGCTAGGATAGCGCGAGTGCTAGGGTTGGGGTAGTGCGCCTGTGCTGGGGCTGGGGCTCAGGTGGTGGGCGCCTGTGTTGTACATGTGCAGCCCTGCCGGAGTTAGGGCAGTATTTGAAGAAATGGAGTGGTTATGAGTGAATATGATTAAGACAGAGAAGGAACCACTGGCTTTGATAAGTTGGATACAAGGGGTGGTTTAATTAGACAAATTCTATACGAAGGAGCACAAAGCACATTAGAATGGATGATAGAGAGTACAGAAAACTAAAAGGGCTTCCCAGACACTGTCTTGCTCCTAAACAATGGTTCTGGAACTTGGGCAGGACTCAGCAGGCTGCCTCACTGACATGCCAACCTGGATGACTAATTGTCTCTTGAAAACTTGTCCAAAGAAGAACTTTCAGTCCTCCTCCCTGACTTGTTATGTTCCCAAGTTCTCCCCAATAACTGGTGCTGCTACTATGTAGCTGTTCCAAATCTACACATCTTCTATCTGTCCTTTCTACACAGGTCCTGGCACCCAATGCATCAGTCAATGCTCTAGTTTCTATTCTCTGTCTGTTTGGTTTTGTTTTTGCTTTTTGAGACAGGGTCTTGATATCTAGTTCAGGCTGGCCAAAATTTACTTTGTAGTCAAGGTTGGACTTGAACTCATAGCCATCCTGCTGTCTTAACCTCCCAAAGGGGAAATTATAGGTGTGCACCACCTCACTCACTTAATTCTCTGTTAGTTACCTGTTGTTGCATGACAAGTTATGCCACAATCTAGGTGTTAAAACAATGATTATCTCATAGCTCCTAGGGATGTAAATGTAGCCATGGTTTAGTAATCTATGGCTCCTCAGAAGTTGCCAGCTCAGTTGTCAACCAAAGTTGTAGGGTCCTCAGGAGGCTGGGTTTGAGTAGAGTGGAGGAGGTAAGGTCACCTTCCAATGCTGTTGGTGCCTGTCAGTCCCTTGCCATAGCCACATGACTCCCCCAGAGCAAGTGCTCTGACAGAATGAGACAGCAGGTACCCCCCAAAGAGGCCACAATCTTTGAGTGACCTAACTTCAGAAAGGCCAGCCCTTGCCTCTGCCATGTTCTATTTGTTAAAAGCAACTGCATTTAGCTGGGTGTAGTGGCCTACACAGGTAATCCCCGCACTCAGGAAGCTGAGGCAGGAGGATAGCTGGGAGTTTGAGGCCTGCCTGAACTACATAGTGAAACCCTCTCAAAACAAAATAACTGTATTCAAGTTAGCATTCAAGGAGAGAGGGGCTAAGCTCTAGCTCTGAGGGGAGGCATGTTGAAAGGTGCATGCACACCAAAGCTCAAATATCACATAGTCTCTCTTATATAAAAACTCAATATATGTGTAGTATGAAATAAAAGACAGATCATAGGAAAAAAAGAGAAAGAAAAAAGGTATTTAATCCAGCATGGGCAATGTGCCTAAAAGCATACATTAACAGCACCATTATCTTACATATTTTATATGTTCTTTGGATTATTAGTCTGGTTTATAATGTGGATACATGAAAATTAACTTCATCAGATCTTAAGATAAATGAACCTGATGCTGGAAAAATAAAAGAGGGTGGCAGATGGAGAAGAGATTGACATATGACCTGTATTTGTATTGATCTCCTGCTGTGAAGGTGTTCATTCTGCCCTGCAAACATGCACTTAAAAAATACTAGGAGAATAGAGCTGAAACAGAAAAATGCACGTACATGTCTTGAAAATGATCATAACTCCCCAATAAATCTCAGCTCATTCCGGTGTCTCCATTGCTACTGCTGTCACCATGGCCCGGGCTACCCTGGTCTCCAGGCCACAAGAGCCCACCACTGTTCTCTTCTAATCCCTCAGGCCCTTCTCTCACTGCCCAGGCCACCTTTGAAAAATGTGAATCAGGTTACATAGCTTCCTTTCTTAAAATCCTCTTGCCCATGACTTCTCGTATTTCTTTTCAGAGCCCAGGAGGCCCCACAAGAGCCAGCCTGTGTTTACCCAGCTGGCTTAATATCCTTTTGTTGTTGTTGTTAAGTTTCCTAGTGCAATTCAGACATACACAATGTTCACATTCATCATTGGGAATTTGTACCTGTACAGGGTATATATTGAGTCCTATTTTTTTTCCATTCCCTTTCTCTCCTTACATCCCCTTTCCCCTCTTTATTTACAAAGCTATGTTTCCATTTTATCTTTCTTTCCCCATTTTTTTCTTTTCCTTTCTTTCTCCAGCCACTCTCTATTTCCCCTTTACTTTTGAACAATATTTCCTATTTCACAATGCCCTTTTATATATTTTGGTTTTTATTTACACTTTCAGTTTCTCACACCAGTGAGACAATATAGTATTTACACATGTGTGTCCAATTTATTTCACTTGAGTATAGTCTCAAGGTCCATGCATTTAGCTGTAAATTTCTCAAGTTTATTCTTCATAATGGCAGAATAATACTCCATTGTGTATAATTATTTTTTACCCATTCATTGATTGATGGGCATTTGAGTTGTTTCCAAATTTTAGCTACTCCTGTGTTGCTACAAACATGCATGCATATGTATATCTATGGTATGATGCTTTTAATTCTTTTGAGAACATGCCAAGAAAGGGAATAGCCAGATTAAACGGGATCTCTAATACTAGATTTTTGAGGAATCTCCACACATTTCTATAGTGGTTGCACCAGCCTGGACTACCTCTAAGAATAGAGAAACCTCTGCCTAACCTATGTCTTCAAGATTTCCACCTACTTTCTCTTCCATTAGATTTAGTGTTTCTGTTTTAATGTTTAGATCTTTAATCCATTTGGAATTTAGGTTAGTGCATGGTTATAGTGCATTTACTTTTTGGCACACTGAAAGCCACTTTTTGCAGCACCATTTGTTAAAGAGGCTATCTTTCTTCTAGTGAAGTATTTGCCTTTTGGTCAAAGATAAGGTGGCTGAATGTGTTTGTAGTTGTGTCTGCATCTTCTAATCTGTTCCATTGATCTTCAGGTCAGTTTTTTTGTTTTGTTTTTTTCCAGTATCATGCTGATTTTGCCACACCAGCTTTGTAGTATTATTTCAAATTAGGGATTGTAATGCCCTCTCCCTTGCTCTTCTGACCAGGATTACTTTTGTTATTGTTGGTATATTTTCATTCCAAAAGAATTTTGGTAATGTTTTCTCTAGATCTGTGATGTATACTAATGGCACTTTGATAGAAAGTGTATGAAATATGTATAAAAATGTTGGGAGTATGGACATTTTCACAATATTGGTTCTTCCTATCCAAGAGCAGGGACTATTTTTCCATTTTCTGAAATCCTCTTTGATCACTTTTTTCAGAGCATTGTAAAGAAAATTTACTTTCTTAGATTAATTTTTAAGTATTTCAGTTTTTGGGATCCTATTGTGAAGAGTGTTGTTTCTCTAATTTCCCTCTCAGTGAGTTTGCTGTATATGGAGAGAAATGTTACTGAATTTGGATGTTGACTTTGTATACTGCTATGCTATGCTATGCTATGCTATGCTATGCTATGCTATGCTATGCTATGCTATGCTATGCTACTGAACTTGTTTATTAATTGTAAGAGTTTCTTGGGGGAGTTTTTTGGGACTTCCAAGTAGGAATTTATTTGCAAATAATGATAACTTCTTCCCTTCTTTTTCTTATTCCTTTTATTTTTCTCTCTTGTCTAATGCTTCTGGCTAATGCTTCCAGAACAATGTTGAATAGGAGTGGTGATAGTGGACATCCTTGTCTTGTACTTGATTTTAGAGTAAAAGCTTTCAGTTTTTCTCCATTTAGAATGATGTTGGCTATTGGTTTCTCATAGATGATGTTTATCAGACTGAAGAATAGCCCAACTATTCCAATTTTCTGTAGGGCCTTGATTATGAGTGAGTGTTGGACTTGTCAAAAACTTTTTCTATGTCTTTTTTTATAGGTAATTTTTTTTT
>NDGN011482087.1:0-16158 GCA_002564285.1 Tympanoctomys barrerae
TTTTTTTTTTTTTTTTTACTGTATTAGGATCCCCAGGATTCAGTTTTACCTTGCAGATTCTGCCTATCTCTTCTCTGATTTCAAAAGGCATATGTCCTTTCTTTATATTTAGATTTATGAGGCCACCTAACTTCAGCCCTCAAGTTCAATAGCATTTGTTTTAAACACGGTTTAAGCTGATAATAGCAATGAAACAACACTGTATATTCCATTCAAAATATCTTTAGCAAGTTATGAAACACCACTAGTAGATAAAACATTTTTTAATGAAGAGGTTAGTATTTCATAAACCCAAGAAAAGTGTGAACTGACTTCCACTATCAACAGTTTAAAATCAATTTAGAGGCATTTGGAAAGCATTTTAAAGAGCAACTAGACATCAATAAAATTTAATTAATTGGTTCTATGGATGCACATGTAAATTGGGTGTTAATTATGCTAGCAATGCTCTTCCATTAAAAATTAAGCTCATGATTAGTAACTGAGAAAAACAAGCCATCATTCTATAAACAAGTCTCATTCTGTTGTATTTGAACCCAACCTTTTGGTAATTAAATCATAACTCTACATTTACTCAGATGAATCAGAGCCCTGATGGATGGGTGATGAGTTGGCCAAGTGATCTTCACTTGGCTGTTCCATAAAAACAATTGATAACTGCAGAGATAAGTTATGTGTGGTTGAGCTGCCCTTTAGTACAGAACTATTGAATTATTGAAGGTTCTTTCTTATCTAATTGACACTGAATAAAAAACAATTGCAGAAATATGCCAGAGATTAGTGACCATTTCAGAGCTGATGACATTGAAGATGGAAGGTGGAGAACACAAGGTCATGAGCTAAAGGACCTGAATTCTTTCTACAGCCACTCTCCTCTCTTCCACCCTCCTTCTTACACCAGTATGAGCCTCTTGTGGTTGGAGATTAAAATGCAATGAGCTTTTAAAAGGTGTACAGTAGCTAGGTTACCATTCTTTTGAATTTCCCCAATTTATGTTCTCTTGAACTTCTTGAACTCCTTGGGGGTCAAAATCTAATCTGGATCTAGAGCTAGTGTAAGCGCCCAAGGGACCTCCTTAATTGACAAAGAATTTAGGCTATACTTCAGAATTGGACATAGAGCAAAATACTTGAAACAGTTTATCCACACACTACTTGGTTTTCCTTTCCCCATTAGATTTTTCCAAGGGAAATTGAATCCATATGCTTCTGATCCATCTTCCCCAAAACCATCAAGATGCTGTTTTATTAGAGCTATTTGATGGGGCATTTTATCTATTTCAATGAGCCCTTTGATGTCTCTTTTCTTAGTCATGGAAAATTAGGTTTGCAGAAAAGCCAAAGATAAACCCTCTCACTCTCCATACCCAAGAAGAAAAGGAAGGAAAAAAATAGGCAAAAGAAATTCTTTCAACCACAGAAGAGTTAGAGAAAATGTTCAGGGGTTTCCCTAACTGACTAAATTATAACATCTTGGTAAGAAAAGAAGGCATCTGAGGAGTGCTCCCAATGAGATACTACCCTAAGTTGCTTTTTAAGAGAATGGCTTCGTTTTCACTTGAGGCTGGGCTGTTTTTGTCCATTTTTACTTTCTAAATGGTTATGGTAGAGGAAGGATCAGTTGGTAGGCAGGGGATTCACACACACAGGGAAATACTGAAGGGAGGATCCGTTACTGATGTAAGAGTGAATTTGAGCTTTGTCTGTGAACTTTTTATGAGATTCTAACAAATCTTTCATTTTTAATTTTGTACCACACAGAGACCTAGAACTCATGCAAATTTGAAATGAAATCTTGATTGTCCATTATAAACATGTATAGACATTTGTGTGTGCACTGTAAAAACATACTTAGGATTAGGCAACGTGGTGTTCTGAAATGGTGCCTTCTGATCAAGACCCAGTCATCACATTCAGATAATTAAAAAGTCCTGTCTCTTGGAGACTTCTAGCCTATCATAGAAGTGTCCAAATCTCTCCTCTTTTCTCCCCTTTCTCCTCTTTTCTCCTCCCCTTCCCTCTCCTCTTCTCCCCTCTCCTCTCCTCCCTTCTCTTTCTCTCCCACCCCTCCCAGCCCTTCCCCTTTTCTCTCTTCTCCTCTCCTCACTCCTCTCTCTCTGTGTCTGTCTCTCTCTCTCATCTCTCTCTCTCTCTCTCTCTCTCTCTCTCTCTCTCTCTGTATCATTTGTTTGTTTGTTTAAGACAGGTTCACACTATGTAACTCAGGCTTCTCCTTGAACTGATCATATAGCCCAGTCTGGCCTTGAACTTGTAGTGGTCCTCTTGCCTCAACCTCCTGGGTGCTGGGATTACAGGAGTGCACCACCACGCCCAACCAGCTTTCTCTTGTATGCAAGGTCTGCTTACCAATCAGCTATAGAAATATGTGGGAGTGAGAGCTAGACACAAATGTTTATGAAACCTCCTTAGCAATACACAGATATAAAGATTATTACTGTTACCACCTCCTTTTACCCAGGTCCATAGCTTGAATGCTTCTTGTCTAGCCAGTTTTGTGCTGATTGCTAAGGTGTGTGAAGTTCAGGAGAAACTGTTTTCATCATCAAGTTCCAAGAGGAGACAATAACACTAAGCAAATGTTAAAGCCCTTCATTAGGTCATTAGATTGTATAGAAATGTGTTTTGGCCAAATTGAGAGAATTTATACCAATGACAGGACATAACTGTTCATTATGCAAAGAAACTTAAGAAGACTACCAGGTGAACCCAATAGCATTACTAAAATAGAGTCACTGTTAGGATGAGATGACCAAGGTGTAGAGCTCCATTCGGAGGTTCCCACGTTCATGGACTGACCCTGAACTTACACAGCTTCCTAGCTTTGTACCCTACATTCTTCACATAGCTTTACCTGTGTTCCTGCACTGGGACTCTGGCCTTTTCAGACTCATTTCCTAGGAGCATTGTCTCAGCCCCACAGTCAGTGAAAAATACGACATGTATTGTCTCATACTGGCTAGTAATTCACTGGACTATTCATTTGCTTCTCCTAAGTCTCCTAAATCACCTCAATCCAAGGTGAGCAAAGTAAAAATACTACTTTCAGACCTGGACCATAAAAATTAGTTCCTGCCAACTGTCATTTTTTTCAGTCTCAGAATGACTGCACAGAGCAGAGCCCTGCTTAGCCCCACCCCAAGGCATTGGGATGCTAGCAAAGCCCCAGGTATTGGAGGATTGAGTCATGCATAGCATTTAGTCTGCCCTAACAAGCACAAGGTACAATGATTGCCAAAAATCTAGCATAATATAGAAAGCTTGGTTTAGAATTTTCAGAGCTAACCTGTCTTACCATAGACAACACAGAACTTTGCTGTGTGATAGGCTTTGAGGGGCTTTGCAAAACCCCAGTTATGCTCCCTATCTTGACTACCACTGTACTCAGACTCCACAACTGGAGTTTCACTTGGAGTAAAGTATTTAAAACACATCATAAGCACAATAAACTGGAGAGCCCATGCCTGCTGTTTAGGGCTGTGTGGGGTGGTTATATAATAGAGTTCACTGATGGTGCTTTAAAGTATTTGGGGGAAAGGGAGCTGTTGTCGGCCATGTGGTCTATGTTGATGTTTCAGCTCATTTTCCTAGGGATGAGAGAGCTATGCTTGGAGATGTACGGCTAGTCACGGAACCCTACTAGCTATTGATTTGAAAAAAAGAATGTAAAGTATTTTCTATGAATGAAACTCTTCACAGGCATGATGTTACTCAATTTTCATAACATTAGAAGACAAGGACAAATTATCATCCACTTTTACAATGAGGAAACTGAGGTTATTGGGCTCAAGAGGTTTTCCCAGTGGATGCTCAATCCAGGAGTGAAAGCCAGGCCTATGGCTCCCTTCCCCACCGTGTACTACCAGGTAACAACCTTCTGCTCCTTAGGAAAGGCACTGAGAGAAAGGGAGAGAGAGAACAGTGGGATAAAGAATGCATCTGGGGAGACGGGGGAGATAGTATATGTGACAAGCTACATGGTGCCAAGGCAGAAAAAAAAAAAATCCCTGGGCTGCAAGATGGGGTCTGGCAAGGAGCAGGAAAGGCAGCCCTGTGGGATTCAGCATTACATGGCTTCTGGGCAGCGCCCCAGGTCTCCAGAGAGCCTCTCTCCCTTCCTCACAGGGATCACCCACTCTAGCAGGGTCATGACCCATATCCCCATTGCACCTGTGTTGTTTGTTACCCTGATGCACAAGCCTCTATGTGGCTCGTGGCCCCGGGTGCCCAGCTTTCCCCTGTGGCTTCCAGTTCACTTAGGGTAGACTTACAGCACCCGGATGTCAATTTTGCTTGAACTGCTCAATCACCGCTGACATTTCGTTAACCACCCTATGAACTTCTCCAGCCTGAAGTAGCAGCAACTTGTGCCCTTGAAAACTGAACAGAAAACAACCATATTGATTTTCTACTATCAACAAGAAAAAGACAATTTCTCTGTGCTGAGAATGTTCATAATGCATTTCACACCACTTACGCTCAGCAGTCCACCTCCTCCTGGTAGAGGACTAGGCCTCTTTAGCCCCCTGCTGGCTCAGGTGCTGCTAGGATTAACCCCGAAGTGCCAGTACCATCTCAAGTATTCCTTGTTTCTGGATAGAAAGGAACATACATGATGCAGCTGAACTGATAAATGGATAAAACAGGAGCTATGATGGATAATGGCTTAAAATGGATAAAACTTAGAAAATGCTATAGAACTCAGACCTGTGTGAGCAGTTTAAGGTAATCAGCTACAGGAATATCTTTTAGTAAAAGGATCCTCTAAAAGATCTAATAGAGATTCATTTTATTTAAAACACCATTCCTCTCCAATGGGGTTTTTGGAGATGCAGAAGCATAAATATCTGTGACTAAATTGATAAAAGCACCAGATCATTAGTAAATTATACAGTGCCAGGCATGGTGGCACATACCTCTAATCCCAGCACCCTAGGAGTCTGAAGCAGGAGGATCCAAAATGTGAATACAGTTTGGTCAACTCAGTGACCTAACAAGAACCGGTCTTAAAGAAAAACAAGAAATAAAAGAATAAAACTGAAAACACAGCTGGGATGTACCTCAGTGTGAAGGCCCTAGGTTCAGGACCAAGGGTCAAAATAAAAATTGGGCACATTTATATTCATCTGGCTGAGCCCCAAGATCTCGTTTGTGAGTTATTATCCCAACTCACCAAACTTTTATTTCCGATTTGAGCTGAATCTCAAGCATGTTCTAGCATTTCCCTTTTCGGCATTTCCAACACACCAGAAAGGAAATGTGAGGATGGAAAAGAGGAGAACTTTGAAATACCAAGCCTGACCCTCTGGGACAACTACAGTGTCAAAATCGGTCAATATTTATGCCTAGCAACCTTGACAATATCCTTTTAATTAAAATCAATGGAGAAATAAAACATGCATTAGAATGCGCTTGGGACCACTCACCTTGGGAGCAGGGGCAGACTCCAATATTCTGCACAGTGTGCGTAGGAACAAGACGCAGGCTCTCTGTTGTTGCGACGTGGTCTGTGGCGTTTGCATCTGAACGTCTTCTATCAGGGCTCTCTTTCCTCTAGGGCTGCTATTTCATTTTTGAAAAATGACTTTTATTTATTTTTTTTTATGGTATCGAGGATCGGACATCAGACCTTGTGTTTGCCAAGGAGGAGCTTTTGCCGCTGAGCTATATCCCAGGCCCTGCCATTTCCCTTTTTGTGTGGCTTTATTTTTTTCTTTGGTACAACTTTATTGAGATGTATTTCTGTAAAATTCTTAAAACTTCAGACAGCATATTTATCAGGAGCAAACTATAGCTTAGATTTCGTGGAAAAATTTCCAACACAAAGAGAAGAGATTGTAGTGTTTAGAGACGGACATTCCTGTGGGAGCTCTGCCGCTCTTCCAGAGGTCTTGGGGTAAGAGTGCGGGCAGGAGCAGGCGATGTCTTTGCATCTCTGTCCTGCCTCCTGTAAAACAAAATGAGGACATTAAATTTTACATTTTTTCTAGCTCTTTATGAGTATTTAATTTAACCAATAGTGTATTAGATATCCCCTGCAGCTCCTGGGATACTCTCCCTGGGTGACCATTGACTCCTTCACTCAACCTTCCTCACAAACCTACGAGGTAGGACTCATTACTATTCCCATTTTACTGATGAGGTAATGGAGGTGGAAATATGGAGTGATGCTTCAGTGTCACCCAGCAGCAAGTGATAGCAGCTCAGGACATTCAAAGGTCGGGTGCTTCACCAATGTCCCACCACCTGCCCCTGAGTCTGTGCAGGGTGGAAAAAGCTTAGGCCTGGGAGATACCATCTGCTCATCCTCTGCAGAGTTGGAGTCTTCTGACAAGCCTGAGCAGGCCTGCTGGCCTCTCTAGAGCTCATACAAGTTCGGGGCCTTCACTTATCTCCAGAGCACTTCTCCTGGCTCAGACCACTCCTTCCTCAGAACTTTTCTGAACATCTTGGTCTGATTCTAAAAGACTCTGATGTGGCCAGTGCAATCATACAGGTTAAGTTGCTCAAGAATTGAAAGCAATTTAACACTGTCCTCTCTGGCCACACCAGGCTGATTGACCTTCAGATATCAGTGCTCCATAAAGTCCAAGCATCACAAGGGTATTTGTGCTTGTTTGCTTTTCTCATGCAGCTGGGCTCCTCAGATTTCACAGAGCTGCCTCTCTGGGGCTTGAGAGATGACTGTCACATTGTTAAAAGCTTCCTTTTCTTATCTCACTTCCCAATCGCCAAACAGGGATTTCAGAACCTTCAACACTGGCTTTTCCTCTTCAAAGATTTGCTAGTGCTGGTCTAATGAATGGCCAGGGCCTGAAGATGAGCTCCTTCGAAAATTACGGACTTTCCTAATCAGACAGGCAAGCAAAAGCTTGACCTCTGGTGATGGGGTCACACTCGAATTATGTGCATTCAACAACTTTTGTCATTGTATGTTACTCCAAAAGAATGAGGAGAGCGGCTAAAGTAAGTCTTAAACAGCAAGGAGTTGCCCATTGTTCAAATATGGGATGCTTTTTTTTTTTTATGTCTCTCCAAGTCTTCAAAACTCAGCTTTCTCTGTGAACAGTTCTTACCAGCAAGCGGACTTTTGCCAGGTCTCTCTTCCACAGCCCTTCCTATTTTTCCCTCTGCTCCTGAGCCACCTTCCCCATCCCCATTAAACTCACTGCTTTTCACCACTTAGTATTAGCCATCTAATCCTCAGAATTCTTGCGCCTTTCTAAGTACTTCGCTTAACTATAAAATAACATGACATGTATGTTTGTAAGCCTAAAAATGTGTTCCTACAGAGAATACATAGCATGCATATTTTCTGCTATTCCTTCTATTAAGAACAACTAGAACAGAATAACGTGTTGGGTGGTACATACAAAGCCACCACACCAAGATAGTGAAGGTTAAAGAAGAAGCAGACCAGATAGCTCAGGACATCAGGAGCAAAGTGTTTTCAAGTTCCTGGAGCCCCCTTTTTCTCTCATATATTCCATACTGAGGGTTAAAAAGAAAACAGACTTTGATCCTCACCAGGTAGTAATGGGCCCACTCTTCCACACTCTGCCACACTGTGACAGATTACCCGGAGATCTGGGACTCGTACTTCTACCCTGAGTAAGGAAACAGCTCATGCTTTTCTCTGTGAGAGGGCATCAAATGATTAGTGGAGAGTCAGGATGTTCACCAGTGTTAGCGCTAATAGTGCTCATCCAAGGCACCCTGATATTAGTGGAAACCATGCAGCACTCAATAATGAGGCTACGCTTGAAGTCAGAGATTCATTAAAGAAGGTCCAATGGAGAACTGAAATGCTTAGTCTTCTCTGCAATAATGAGAAGCAACTGAAGGTCAACATAGGCCAGTAGAGAATCCAAACTTCTACTCCTACCTGGCAATAATACAGTACCATCCCTTCTTCTCCTGCCAGAGCAATGTCAGAGGAAATGGACAGCAGCATATGGTTTAAATAAGACACAGAGTTTTATAATAAACTATCCAAAAAACAAATGTCAATCAAAAATCACACATCATATCAAAGAAGAAAATCAAACTGAATTTTAAAAAGGTAACTGATAGGTGCCAATGCCAAGATTATCAGACAAATATTTTTAAGTAGACATGATAAAAATTGCTTAACAAATATTTGTGAACATTCTTAGATAAATAAAAACATTGAGCAACTGAGATAGCTCAGCAGTCTAAAAGGCCTGCTTAGGCAAGTGTAGGGACCATGGTTCAATGCCATGCCAACCCCGCCCCCAGGGTGGGCTGAGCCAGCCACAAAAGGAATGAAAATAAAAATAAAACATAGAAGCAAAAACCTAGAAAGCATGGGGATCAAAGGGACAAAATGTGCAAGAAAAAACAAATGGAAATATTAGAATTGAAAATCTTATAACCACAAAGATGAATTTATTGTATTACAGCAAAATACAAGAAAAAGGAAAAAGAATAATGAATTTGTTATAGAGCAATAGAAGTGGCCCTATCTAGACAGGCAAAATAGACTAAAAATTGAGCAAAATTTCAGGAAAGAGTGAGACTATAACAGAATATCTAGCATGCATGTCATCTAGCATATTGAATAAGAGGAAAAAGAGCAAAGCTGAAAAGCTACTCTGAGAAATAATGACTTGAAATTTTCTAAACTTGGTAAAAAAAAAAAATGAATGTTCAAAGAAATCCACCCCAAAACATATCAGAGTCAAACTTCTGGGAACTAAAGCCAAAGAAAAAAACTTTGAAAGTAGGGAGACAAATATCATCTTACCTGGAGAGGAAAAACAATTGAAGTGATGCCTATTTCTTACCAGAAACAAACAGGGAAATTTTAAGGCATTTTCAACAGTTAAAGGGAAAGAATTTTCAAAACAGGATTCTATATCCAATGAAAATACCCTTCAATGACAAAGAGGAAATGAAGAAATCCTCAGACAAAGAAAAACTAAGAATGTGTCACCAAAACACCTACAGTACAAGAATGGCTAAAGGAAGTTCTCCAGGCATAAGTAAAATGTTGAAAGTGAAATACTGGAACATAGCAAAGAAAACATACATTCAACTCTGGGTAAATATAGTAGGTTTATCTTGGGTTACCTCTTGGATAAATGTAAATTGTACCACTGCTTGATATCATACTCAATATATGTATAGTATTTATTTGTACATAAATAAGAAAAGTTAAGGGACAAGTTAAAGTGCAGGGATAAAAATGAAGGGTTAAGGTAAATTTTTCACAATTCAGTCAACTGCTAAAATGATTTTAGTGCACCATAAGTATAGATATATCACATAATGGTTAAAGCAGTCATCAAACATATTCAAGGAAGGTCTCAAAAATATTACAGACAAATAAAAAGGAACTGATCAATTGGCTCCCCCCCAAAAAACCAGAGAAAAACAAAGCAGAAACAAAAACAGAATGAACAGTAAAAAAACTAAATATTTTATTTTAAGTGGCCCTGTCATATCAATAATTTTACCACTTCTGGTTGTCTAAAAATATCAATTGAAAAACATTCTTCATGGATTTGGAAACATGCACTCTGTGCTGTCAGTAAAAACTCGCTTCAATTATAATGAGATAACATGCTTAAAGTAAAATGACAATAACATATTTTGGCAAATACTAAAATGAAAAAGAAGCGATAGCTATAGTGATATATGTTAGAGTTCAGAACAGAAAAAGTCAGAGCTAGAGAAGCACAGTGCATAAGGATAAAAAGATCAACACTAAATATATCAATAGAGCCTCGTCTTAAAGGCAAAGGAGGAACTAATATAGATGGGAAAACTGTTAAAGGCTTCAACATCCTTCTCTCAGAAATTGATATTTACACAGAAACCAACACCACAAAAACTTAACAAAACTATTAATCCACATTCATAAAGTGCCCCGTCCAATAACAACAATGGAACATGCATTCTTTTCAAGTGGGTAGAAATGCATACCAGAGCTGATGATTCCCAGACCATTAAAAGATACCACAAATTATTTAAAAGTTGAAATCACAAAGAGCATGTTTTTCAACGACAGTGGAATCAAACTGAAAATCAGTAACAGAAAGATAAAAATGAAAATCATCAGACATTTGGAAACTGAAAACCACACTTCTTTTTTAAGTAATCTATGAAGCAAAGAGGAAGTCTTGTGGGAAATCAAATGATACATTGAACTGAGTGAAAGTAGGAAGGCAACATGACACACTCTATAGAAGCCAATTAGAGCAGTAGCAAGAGGAAGGTTTTAGGTGCTGCTTTTATAAAATAGGAAAAAGAAGTCTAAACTAGATCATCTATGCTCCCTCCTCAGCACATAGAAAAAGAGGAGAAAAATATTCAAAGGAACAGAATGAAAACAAAGAATAATAATACCAGAATTGATGAGATTAGAAATCTAAAACGATACTGGAAATCCTTAAAGCAGATGATTAATAAAGTTGAACAATGTCTGGGAAAATGGACAAAGAGAAAAACAGAAGACACTAATTACCAGAATCAGAAATGAAACAGGGGACTTCATACAAACTCTGCCACTTCAGAAGAATAAGAAGGCCATGTGAGAGACATTTCAATCCACATAAACTTGAGCATTTAGATCAAGTGGCCAATTCCATAGCAATACCATCTAGCACATGCCATCAAATACGAAATGATTTGAATAGACTTTTAGATTGATAAAATCCAGGCCTAAAAGAAATTATCTACCCAATTATTAACTGAGAATGAAGTTAAATAAGTAGAGACAGCAGTGCCCATACCTAACTGTACTGGTGGATACGTTGTGTGAACTTGAGAGGTTAAGAAGTTTAATTAAGCCACTCAGCAGGGATCCAGGATTCTTACTTTGTAAACATCCTCATCCTGTGCAAGAGGAGGGCATGGACCTTGTGAGAGTTCTACACCCCAGCGCCAGGGTAGCCTCTTTATAATATAAGGTGAGAGAGAGGCTGATTCTGCGGCTCCTCCTTGTGTTCTTCAATGTTTACTGTGACCATGAACTGCCGCCCTCTGCCAGGTGCCACCCTACCTTCCAGGCAGCCAGGTATGGACTGAAACCTCCACAAACTGTGAGCTAAATAAGTCTTTCCCTCCTTAATCCTGGGTGTTGGGTATTTTATCCCAGGAGCAAAGGAAAGGTAACTGAGACAATAACACATCCAAAGACTATACAGAATTAGTTCCAGAAAATTTAAGCAAACCATAACTACAACAAGAAACAAAGAAATCCATACCTAAACATATCATAATCAAAATGGCAAAATTCAAACATAGATTATTGAAAGCAAGAGTAACTTATTTTGTCCAAAGGAGCTACAGTAAGAAAAACAGCAGATTTCTTGTCAGAAACTATGGAGGTCAGAAAGCATGGGAATGACATTTCAAAGTTCTGAAAGAAAAAAATGCCATCCAGTACATCTATATGTCTGGAGAAAATATCCTTCCTAGAGGAAGAAGAAATAAAAGCATAATTTGTTTTAAAAACGGACACAAATACAATAAGCAAACCCTGACAGAATTGTCACTAACAGACTTGTTTCACAAGAAATACTAAAATCATTTCTAAAGTGTAATGTTAGGGCCGGCCAAATAGCTTAGAGGATTAAAGCACCTGCATGCAGGAGCAGGGGTCAGGAGTTCCTTGGTACTGCCCTGCTGGTCCCACCCCCAGGGAGCACTGAGACAGCAATTGAGACTGGGCGCAGTGGCATGCGCCTGTAATCCCAGCTTTTGGGAGGCTGTAAACAGACACATTACTATGAGTCTGAGCTAGTAGTGAGAGCCTGAACACCCTGTTGGACCCTTCTCTAAAATACAAAAAAAAGAAAAAAGAAAAAAAGGAGTAAAATTAAAGGAAACTTCTTATTTTCATCGTTGATAAGGGTTAATAGTTAACATCCACGCTGTAAAGGAGGAGAGGTTTAATTTGGCTCATGCAATTCAGGAATTCCAGTCAATAGTTAATTGGCCTGAAGGCAGGAAATCGTGGTGGAAGGATCTGGCAGAAAGGAAGCTGCTCACATCATGATGACCAGGAAGTGGAGAACAAAGGAAAGAGCCTGGGATGGAGACACACCCCTGCAGGGCACACTTCCCAGGCCCTCCCTCTGAGCAGCACATGCACCACCTTCAGCACAGCGCCCCCACAGGCCAGCCAGTTTCCAGCCGCGACCCCTGGACCCAGGAGGTTGAGGGGATGTTCTCAACTGAAATCGTACAGCACCAGACTGTAATTTCACCCAGAGCGGACAGCATGTCAGTAAAGTGAGTGTGTAGATAAATACAGAAAACAGTAAAAAAAAAAAAATTGTGTTTGGAACTCTTTTATATTTTTAATCAATCTTCTTTAAAAGAAAACTTCATGCTGGGTATGGAAGCACATGCCTATAATCCCAGCATTTAGGAGGCTGAGGCAAGAGGGTCACTACCCGGACTACCCAGTTCAGTAAATAAATAACTGAATAAATTTTTAAATATGAAAGGTCTCACCATATAATAATGTTATAAATTTAAGAATGAGAACACAGTGTATGAAGGTATAAATTATGAAACTAACAAAAGAAAGGATGAGAATGAAGCCTTAGAGTAAGCAAGCCTTTTATGCTATGTAACTTAGTAGTAAAAGTACTCAGGAGGGCCAGCCAAATAGCTCAGGGGATTAAAGCGTCTGAAAACAGGTGTAGTGGCTGGGGGTTAGATTCCTGGGCGTGCCAGGCCTCCCCCCTCCTCCTCCGCCCAGAGGCATGCTGAGAAGGCAACTGAGACTGGGTGTGGTAGCACTTCTGTAATCCCAGCTCATAGAAGGCTGCAAACAGATGGATCACTAGGAGTCTGATCCAGTAGTGAGACCCTGAACACCCTGTGAACCCTTTCCTAAAATATAAATAAATAAAATAATAAATAAATAAATAAAAATATTCAGGGGCTAGGGAGAGAGCTCCATGGTCTAAGTGTCTGCCTGGTATGTGCAGGACCCAGGTTCTATTCGTAGTACCGCACGCCGTGCCTGCACCAGAACCCCAGGCACACCCCAGCCACCCAAGCCAGACAAGATAGTGCACGATTGTAATCCTAGCAATGGGGAGGCTGAGACAAGAGGATTTCTATGAGTCCATGCTGCATAGCAAGACCCTGTACAAAATAAATAGATCAAAGATTTAAAAAAAAATTAACAATACTCAGATTTTCTAAATTAAGTAAAAGTTTTTTATGTTATTTAAATTAGCATTAAAACAAATAAATTTGTTGAAGTTAAGATATTGATAGGAATCTTCAGGGATGCCAATATGAAAATAATTTTAGCGGGCCAGGGAGATGGCTCACTGGAATAAGCGCGTCCCTGGCAAGTGCAAGGGCTTGAGTTCAATCCCTGGTTCCACCAAAAAAAAAAAAAAAAAAAAAAAATTTAAAATATATAATAGAGAAAAGTAAGAGACTTTAAATTATATATTTAAAAAGTATTATTTAACATATAAAAGCTGGTACCTAGACTGAGCAATTTAAGAGAGAAGACTCAAATTAGTAAAATCCTGAGTGAAAGAGGAGACATTATTACTGAGTTTATAAAAATGTAAAAGGTTGTAAGAAAATACTATGAGCAATTGGTTTTTGACACAGTAGAAAGAATAAGTGAAATACACATATAGTATTCCAAAATTAACTTAAGAAGATAAAAAATTCAAATATATCTGTAACAAAGATTGAGTTTGTAATCAACTTTATACAGGGAGATGACCAGAATCACATGGCTTCAGTGGTTAATGCTACCAGATATTGAAAGAAGAATTATCACTAATTCTTCATAAACTCTTACAAAAACAAAGAAAAGGAAATACTTCATAACTCATGATGCTAGTATTACCTTAACCCTAAAACAAGACAAATACATCAAAAAAATTATAAACCACACACACAAATAATTGCATGCTACAAGTGCAAAAATTATTAATAAAACACTTGCGACCAAACTAGTGACATGTAAAAATGATTAAACAAGCAGAGTTTAGAAATGGAAAATCTATTCCATATATGAAAATTAATCAATGTAACACATCAGGTAAACTGAAAATAGGATGAATTATGTTATCATTTTGATTGATGGAGAAAATGTGTTTAGCAATGTCCAACATCCTTTTACAATAAAAACAGTAAACTAAGCATAGGAAAAAACATCCTCGCTTTCATAGATGTCATCTACAAAGTCCCATCAGCTGGCATCCTGTGGTTCCTCTCCGCCTGGGACCGGCACTGACACAGGGATTCCCTCTCATCGCTGTGATTTAGTGTTGTACTGGAGGTTTTGGTACAGCCAATGAGGCAAGAAAGAAAAATACAAGGGATTCCCTATTGAAGTAGGAGAAATAAAATGATTTCTGCAGATGACATCGTTTTAAGGTACGTACTTGTGATATGTAACAAGTGCTTTTATTGAGGGTTCTTTGTACATGATTGTTGTAGGAGTCATTTAAATCTATCTTATCTCCCCTTTCTCACACACCCTTCTTCTTTCCCTTCATCTCAACTTGCCCTTTCCATTTGCAGATATCTATTTCCATGTTTCCTTCTATCTCTTTGTTTGCTTTGTATCCATTCTCGGGATTTCTCATATGAAAGAACCTGTTCAATATGTACATCTGTCTGCCTGATTTGTTTTACATAGTGTTATGCTGTCAAGGTTCATTCATTTTCCTTCAAATGACTCAAATTTATCCTTTTTAATACAGAGGAGAATTCCATTGTATATAAATACTTTACTTTTTATGTCTGTCCTCAGTTGATGGAAATAGAGGCTGCTTCCATGATTCACTTGTCGTAAATTGTACTGGGATAAAAACTAGTATGCCTGTGTCACCATACTATCATATCTTGAATGCTTTTGACAGGATAACTAGTAAGGGAATAACTGGGTCAAATTGAATTTTCCATTTTTATTCTTGCAAAGAATCTTCCTACTGATCCACAAAATCATTGTACCAGCTTACATTTCCACCAATAATGTGTGAGTGTTTCTTTTTCATCACAACATCAGTAGAATATTTCATTTGATTTCTTGATGATTCAGGGATCAGATGAAACATCAGGTTGATTTAATATGCATTTCTCTAATAGGCAGTGATGTACAACATTTTTTATGTATTTATGGGTGTTCAAATTTCTTCTGAGGAGTTGCTTATTTTTGATTGGGTCTATCATTTGGAGGATCCGGTTTTTTTGAGTTATTTATATATTTTAAATATTAGCGTTTTGTCCAAAGAATTTTTGCTACTCTATGGGTTGATTCTTCATTCTGTTGGTTGTCTCCTTTGTTATGCAGAAACGTATTCATTTAATATGATCACATTTGTTAATGCTTTATGTTATCCCTTTCCCAGTTGTGATTGTGTTCTTGTATATTCTATTACTTCAAGAATTTTACATATTTTATATTCCAGTAGGTTAAGTGTTTCTATTTAATATTTATATATTTGCACCATTTTGATTTCTGCTTAGTATCTGGTAAGTGATATGGGCCTAGATTCCATCTTCCACATGTAGATAGTCAATTTTCCTAGCACCATTTGCTAGAGGCTATCCTTCCTCCAGCATATGTTGCTGGGGTTGAGGATGTGTGATTAGTAAATTAGTCCAGTGGTCAGTCTGGCACAGTTCTGGCTAGGACTAAAGGTAGGAATACTGTGCTCACCAGAGGGTGGGTAGCATGCATACAAAACAAGGGATAAAGAGTCTTGGTCCCTCCTTTATTGTTTTGCTACCTTGTTTGTACTGTGAACTGTTCTCCTGTGTAAAGCCTTTCTGCCGTGTGCCAGCCAACTACGGATTGAGACCTCTACAAATTTCAGCTAAATAAAACTCCTCTCCCCCTCCCCCCGCCAAAAAAAAAAAAAAAAAACAAAAAAACCTTTCCCCAGTTAAATCTGAGTGTCAGGTATTTTGTCTTAGTAATGAGAGAAAAGTAGCTAGGAAAATCACTTTTATTTTTCTGGGTCTCTTCTGGTTCCATATAAATTAGTGAGACTACAGAGGCCGCGGGATCCCGAATACTCCCAAGGCGCAGGCTCGGCGAGTGAGTGAGAGGACCGGCCCCGGGACCCTGAATAGACCCAGAGCGCAGGCCCAGCAAGGAACCCTTCAGCAGAACTCCCT
>NDGN011482090.1:0-12183 GCA_002564285.1 Tympanoctomys barrerae
TTATCAGACCCAAAACCTGCAACTCTTAAGTTGTCTGAGTGTGTTTGCAGAGTCTTCTGAGTCTTCTATTGCTTTCCATTGACTCTTAGGTCAAATTTTTAAAATTAAGCATATTTCTCCCAACTTAATAAACTAATGTTCCCCAACTGTCAAAAAAAAAAAGAAAAAGAAAAATGCACTCAAATTCCTACTGAAATATTCTCTTAAAAAGCCTCGCTTTAGTGATATGTGAATTATGTTTCAGTGAAGCTATTATTTTAATTATTTCAAATCATGTCTCTCTCTCTTTAATAACTTCACATCTTAGAGTAAAATCAGGATAAATACTGTACTTGAATTAATTAATAAATACATAAAGCATATAAAATGAGCAATATTACTGAGTAGATTGAAATTTTGCTAAATTAAATTATATTTAATTAATGGCTTATTTGTGGCCCTGAATGTATTACCTAAAGTGCCTGAGAAATCCATTCAGGCTCTGCCCAGGATCCAGACAAATTTGGTCAGGCAAATATTAAGTTATTTCACTGAAATAAATTAATCATTTTCCAGAAATTTTTAAAAACATTAAGATAATAAATATAGACAAAGTATAATGCCAATAGTGAACAATATTGAGAAATGGATAAAATGTCCTGCTTTTAACTTTTTACTTAAGGAGGAAGTATGGAAATATAATGAGAATTCTAACTGATACCCATAAGTGATTGGGAACTATACTGCATGAACAATCACCAATTGTGGATTCATTCTAGAATGTAGAGAATACACAAAACTTAAAGAAAATGAAGTGATTTTGAGGTTCCATTACCGAATCTTTCCTGAAATACCTTGGTGCTTGTTTACACCTGTTCTCAAATGTGCAACTTACCATTTGACACTAATTTGTGATTTTAAACAAAGTATTATTAATGATTTTACTAGAATGAGCTGTTACATATTTAGCTCTTTGGTTGTAAGTTTCAATTTTTCTGTAGTTTTATTTAGTAGTGTATGAGCTCCATGAGAAATCACTTTTAAATCTGAAAGAATGAGCCTAGTTTTTCAAACTCCAGGTTTTTAAATGTTAATTGATATGGATTTATGATACCTAATTAATTCAGTTATATGTATATATATAATTATGATAAATATGATCATTTTTTACTTTTCCCTCCCATCCTCTTCTCTGTCTCCCTCCCCTTTCCTGTCACCAAGTTGTCAATCTCCCTCTTTCCTATCATTTCTCCATTTATAAACTTATAAATTTGATTTACAGGGTTTCTCTTATAAGGGAAATGGTACAATAGTTAACGTGCTGGACCTGACTTATTTTACTTAACATTATGGTTTCAACTTTCACACATTTTATTAAAAACCACTCAAATTTATCTTTCCTTGTGGTTGACAAACCATTAACTGTGTAAATATAGCACAATTTTTGTATCCATTCATCTGTTACTGGGCATTTAGCCTGCTTCTCTAGTTTGACGGTTATGAATGTTGTGCTATAAATTGGGTAAACATGTATCTCTTAGCTAGGAACATATTGAAAATCAAAAGAAAGTTGCTCAATCATGAAATCTAATGGAAAAACTGAACATTACATATGAAAAAGGAAGAATGGAAGCCGGAAAAAATTGGACCAAAGAAGGACAAAAATATAGTAGGGAAAAACTAAGTCTTGAAGTCTCATATGTGGCATTAGTGTATGGAGTAGTACAATATGAGCTTTAAAGTTTTTGAGAAGTCCCAGCTACTTGACCTCGCTATTTGCATAACTCATGTCTGCTTCCTTGGGTTGGCTTTCTTCATTATCTGCAGGTTTTCTTTGACACATTTCACAGACCTAGTGTCTTGGTCTTTCAAGTTTTGCATGGGATTTTTGGGTTCCTCCTCACTACTTTGTACACTGTCATTTCAGGCGATCCTTGACTTGCCTCTGAGGCTTTTCTTTGATGTCTACATAGAAGCCTCCCTGATTCTGCAGTTCTTACATGATGCCTGCCAGTAAAACGTATATTATGTGGATCATGCATAAGTCTTTTTTCAGAAGAAGCATTACCCATGCTCCCTTGGATCATGGTTTCAGTGTCCTGTAAGTGTCCAGATGACTGAACAAGATGGAATAATTCTGCTGAAGCCATTTCCCAGAATGCATCTGTGGTTCAGGGATTCCTGGTCTTGTCTGCTAAAAGGAAAAGATGACATCTTTGTATCCTTCAGCCTGAAATAGGTGAGGTCTTCTTGACTCCTAAAATGGCCTCCACACTTCTGCTTCAATACTTCAACACAATTTTTGGTTTGTTTTCAGTGAGTCTAATCTCTTTTGCAGTCACACTTTCACTATTGCTGGACAGTGCCTGATATACAAAATGTCATGAAAGCTTTCATGCAGACAGTATCAGTCCATAAGCAGCTGGTGCCATGGGAGAAACCATGGAAGAATAGTCTATCAGAAGGATAACTTCTTGGTTCAGGATTGCCAGATGCCAGAGCAGAAAGGGTGAGGGATCAAAGGCTCAAATGTCCTGCACCATGAGGTACCCAGACACATCTAGAAGTGTGTTCCGCTAATCCCTCTAGTAAATCCTAAAGGCAAGGTTTTTTTAAAAAAAAGGAAAAGAACAAATAAAAAACACTCCATCCTAATTAGCATATGATCATTTCACTTTTAGTTGGTGTGTTTATCTGTGGATAAGGCATGTGTCAGGCAGGCAACATATGGTACACTTTTGTTTTTGATCCAATCTGCCAATCTGAGTTTCTTGACTGAGAGTTAAAATCATTCACACAGAGTATTACGACTGAAAGTTATTTACTGAAGAACTCAGTAGTATTTTTTGAGCATTGATACCTTCATACTTTTTCTTTGGTTAATCATTATCTCAGTTAAATATCTTCTTTTGTTAGGGTTCTTTGATGCTATGATTCCTTTGCAAAGTTTAAGCAAGGCGTTTTTGTGTCATGGATTTTTCTTAGTTCTTTGCATCATAAAAAGATCTTATTTTTCTATCAATTTTTTTTATGTACTTAGTATAGGGTGTAGAAGGTCTTACCACACAGATCAGACTCATGGTGATTCTCCTGTTTTCAGCCTCTCAAGTGCCAGGATTAGAAGCATGTGCCACGACACTCAGTGCAAATCACCATCTCAGTGAAGAAATAATTTTACAGGATGTAGTAATCAGGTTAGCACCTGTTTTCTTTTAGGAACTGAGAGGCTTCACTCCAAGTTCTGATAGCCATCTTTAAAGCTATCGGTGTTTTGCATTCACAGCATTTAGTTCTCTTGGTGCTGCATTTCTGGGAGCTTTGTTACCATGTGTCATCGAGGAGGTTTTTTCAAGGCTGTTTCTGTTTGGGGTATTATATGCCTCACTTACCAGGATATTAATTTTATTGTGTGATTTGATAAATTGTATTCTAAGGTTTTGGTGAATTCCTTTTGATTTCTAAACTTCTTTTAATTCTATACTTTTTTAAAAACCAGTAGTTGCTTTGTCTGGCTTTTGAGATTGCTTCAGGATGTTATTGCATTTATAATCTATTACAAGAATGTTTGCAAGTCTTCATAATCTTTTCATAAACTGTAAAGGCAGGTGATTCCTCCTGTTCATAATTTCACTTGAAATCTTCATTTTCTGTTCAATTTATTTTCATAACATAATTTTTTACTAAAGTGGTCCCTCATATTCTGTGTTTTCTTCCTTAGGGCCATCACCTACTGATTCGTATCCTCTTTAACACAGTAGTCAGTGTATTAATTTGAACATTTATCTATTTATATCTTCCTTTAGCTTATCAAATATTTTATGCATATTTGTTAGGCTAAAGTTTGATTTCTTCAGTATATTGCCTATTCTTTTCTGAGTTGTCTCAAATTTCCCCCTTTTTTATGTCTGTAAACTCCTTTTGGAGATACTGTGCTGTGGAGTCAGCCTGTTGCCTTCTTTTCTCATGATTCTTTTGTTGTTGAACATTATGTGTCAGTTGGGTTGGAAAGTCAAGCCACTATAGAGGAGCTGCTTTATGTACAGGATCTACGTGGTCTTCTTACACAGACTGGACTCATAGTGATCCTCCTGTTTTTAGCCTCCCAAGTACTGGGATTACAGGTGTGGGCCACCATGCCCAGTTTCAATTGCCTTCTCAGCACACACCGGAGGTGGGAGGTGGGGCTGGCACTGCAAGCGGGGATTGAACCCCAGTCTCTGAGCCTTCCTGAGCAGGAACTTTAGTCCACTGAGCTACCTGGAGTAGAGCTGCTTTAGAGTGTGGCCTTCTGCCCGTGTTATGACCTTGGCCTTCAATGTGACTCAGTGTGCAGCCACCTGCTGCAGAGAACTTGGTAGATTCAATCCCTTCCTCATTATGAATAAACAGTCACCAGTGATAACAGCATGGGGAGAACCAATCATGTATCTATCCTTAATTTTAGACTCTTTAAAGTGTTTAACTATTCTTTCAAGAGCCCAGGGAGGCTAATGTATAGTATTAATGGAGTACTAGGAAATAAATAGAGAGAAATGAAGGAATTAGAGTAAAATGCAAAGTGATTATATAAAATGAAAGCAAAAATGAAGGAAGAAAATTCAGAAAATAGGTATTTATTTATTTATTTATTTATTTTAATGTTTTGGACTTGTAGTGATCTTTCTAGCTCAGCCTGGACTTGGAGGCTGGCTCAATGTGCCTGGGGGCTGGGCTGGCATGGCATGTGGTGCTGGGGATAGAAACCTAGTCCCTGAGTTTGGCTAAGCAGGTGTTTAGTCCACTGAGCTACCTCAGTCCACTGAGCTGGCACTTGATTTATTTTTTTTTCCTAATTCAGTTTTTAGCTTTTTTGGTCTGGATCAGTTGGGAACCAAGTAAGAACATTTGAATGGTTACATGAGGCAGCAGATAGAGAAAGAAAAATAAGAAGAATATAATGAGAAAAAAAATGACAAGAGGTGGAAATATTAGTGGGAGGCTTCAGAAGGTGTATGGGTTTGGGATCTGATTAGTTATCTATTTCCAGCTTCAGTGATCCATTATAAAAATTTAAAAAATGATCCTACTTGTACACATTTCCATTCTCACTTAATCCCCACACTCACACTTTAAGAATAGGGTAGACTGGTAATGCAAATAAATTGCCAAATCTGCTTCACTCCCTGTCCGCCAGCCAGTTTCAGTGAGCAGTCACAGTTCCACTCCATTCCACAGGAAATTTTTTTCACCTTCCACTTTGCAGCATCTCTTGTTTCCTTAGGACCCTGGGTGAGCCATTATCTCTGCTCCCTCCAGTGAGTTTCAGACTGGGGTTTTCTGTCCACGATGAACTTGGGCTTCCCCTGCTTTGCCCCACCATCTCAGGAATGCTGTTTTCTTCATTAAGTCTTAGTTACCCTAGGACTTTTATTATTTTTTCTTTTCTTACCTACAAACCTATACAGAAAAAGTCATTGGAGAGGCAGAAACCATGGAAAAAGCTATAAGCAAAGTAATAGAAAAAGGTGAGTGCCAACTGTCATCCTCTGCCTTCCTCCTGTTTACCATTTTAGTTAGCATGCAGTAGCAGGGCACTGGACCTTTGTTGGGCTCCATATTAATGGACTAGAGTTTTATTTGCTGCCATGATCACAGTTTCTAGGCTGTATTGTGGTGAGGAAACTCAAGAGGTTCCCTGATGCTGACAAACAGTATTCTGCAAGAGGGCCAACTTTCGCTACCCTTTGTCATCATCCCCAGAAATTTCTGTGTCCCTAAGAAGGTTAGAACTCTGAACTTGAGCTTAGAACTCTACCAGTGCTTTTGGAACCTTTGTGGCAGTGTTACCACAGATTCTGTTCCATGTTCCACCAGGATGCCATGTGACACTGCCACACTGTGTCACACAGCAACTACAGACCTAAGTATGGATAACTTCACATCCTACTCTGAGTTTTCAATTGTCCGTGCTTAAATAGAGTTAAGTACTGCTCAGGATTCAATCTGCTTTTCAGTAAGACTGAACACTGTTAATGGAGTCTTTCTCTGACTAAATTTGATAGACAGACAAGAAAGCTCTCCGTGCATACTGACTTCACTATATCTCAGTGATAGAACTTCCTAAAGGTTTTTTAAAAATCAATATAAGTAGCATACCTCTTCTAATAGTAGTACAAAAGACAGTCGATAATTTCAAATAAATAAGTGTAATGTTATGTCTTCTATCTAGATATACCTTCCAATCCTCATACTGGCAAGGGGTGCTGCTACCCAAAAGTGGCTGGATCTAGTGTGTGTGGTGTTAAATCAAAGGTGTGTGACTACTAAATCAGACTACTGATTGGTTTGGCAGCTCCCTAATCTTGATGGCCTAAATAGAATACAAAAGGGGCAGAAAAAATTAGCTAAATAGCTTGCCCTTGCTTTGTTGCTACTTTGTTCCTTTACTGCTTTCTGCCCACCTTGAAATGCTTCTACTCTGTATGCCCATATGTCATGTCAGCCTACCATGGAGCCAGCCAATTACAGACTGAAACTGCTGAAAACTGTAAGCTAAATGAACCTTTCCCCTTTACCTTTAGATGTTGGTTATTTTATCTTAGCAATAAGAAAAGTAAGCAACATAGAATGTGCTACAAGAGAAGCAGGGATGTCACTGTGACTAGAGCTGATCAGGTTGTTCAAGAGCGTTTGGGATGGGCTTGTGAGAAGAGTTTGCAAACATTTAGAAATTCCTGCTGAAAAGGCAGCCCTGGAATGCCTGAATGTGTATTTCTTGGGAACTTCTTGTCAGAGTTTAGTAAATCACTCTGCCAATAGAAATGTTTTCAGTAAAGACGAAGCTAAGGAGATTTCAATTGGGAAGAAAAACAACATCGGATTTTGGACTTGAGAACGTGAATGTTATCACTTGGAAGAAAGTTTGTCTGCCTTTTGCTCAATCTGGGATCTTTACCTGAGACTGAATTGAAGGTCAAAGATTAATTTTGCAGGATAAATTTCAAGGCAGCCTAATTTTGAGGCAACGGCATGAGTACTTTGTAACTTTTTTCCAGATCAGTGTTAAGAATCAAGAGCAGCAGAATTATTTAAAAGGTTTGCAGCTTGGCCAGAAATGACACTCCAGTAAAGTTGCAGCCTACAGTGATGGAACACAGCAGAAGTTGTTTGTGTAAAAGATCAGCAAGAAAATCCAAGCATTTTTGAGAAAGAGAACAAAAAAGGTTACTGGGGTACATCTTAAGAACAAGTGCTACTTCAATGTTTTCATCCTGCATTGAGAATGTGGAGTACTTTGTCTGAGGAGAGATAACCAGAAAGCTATATTCCTGTATGGTAGTATATTATAGATTTTTCCCTCAGAACTGAATTCAAAGTGTTTAGACAGGTACTTGACCTCTACAGTCAAGAAAGAAAGAAGTCTGGCTAGTGCTCCAGGTGGCAGCATATCCTGGCACCATTCATGTAGTTCTAGGTTTTGGTACATGTCTCAGTTATCTTTTACTGGTTGCTGGGACAAAATACCCAGCACATGAAATTAAGGAAAGGTTTATTTAGCTCAAAGTTAGTGGAGGTTTCAGTTCATACTTGGCTGGCTTCAGGGCATTAGGCAGCAGTTCATGAGAGTTGAACAGCAGAGAGCAAAGGAAGGAGCAGCAGTTGTGGTGTTTATCAAGCCTCTCTCCCTTCCTTTCACACTGACTGCAAAGATAGGAGCTCCACTGTGAAGATTAGAGTGGTGCAGCTGCAAAGAGAAAGATCCTCCAAGGAAGTGGCATGGCTCTGAAGCCTCCCTTGACCAATTTATATACCCTTTGAATGCTGAGTCACTCTAAAGAAGGCCCTCCACATGCCAGGGTGGGGTCTCCATGCCCTAGGGCCTGGAGTCACTGAGCCAATCACCCTAAGCTTCTGATCCCTCAAGTTGACGCAGTGTATCAACCACCACAATGCATCAAGATTGCAATAGTTGTGGTGTCAAGAAGGCTTCCATCCACATTTTAGAGGAAATCCTGGGAAACGAGGCACTGTGCTTCTGAGAGGACAATGTGTGAAGCTGTGTGAATTAAAAGGTAAGTAAAGACCCAAGACTATTGGAGAAGTCAGGAACATGAATAATCTGAGGAAAACTGAAAAGAAAGAACAGAATCAACCAAAGAAAGATGTAGAAATCATCAGTGCTGTAGGAGTGGAGCCACCCAAGCCCTTGGAGTTCACATTTTGCCACAGATTGCCAGGGATAGTGGAAGTAGAACTATAGGACTGAATGTTTATCCTGATGAGTTTTTTTAAAAATCTATTTATTTAATTGGTATGGGATTTCATTAAGAAACTCATACTCATAGTAATCCTCTTGTCTCAGGCTCCCCAGCCCTCAGCATGGGGCCAGCAAGCATCTGGTTAAGGATCCTTGTGCTTGCCAGGTAGGCACTTAGAGCACTAAATTATCTCCCAGGTCCTGCTCTGCTGAATTTTAAATTTGATTTGAGCACTTTCTTTTGAATACCCTTATTTGTGTGTTTTGGAAAGCGAAAGTCTATTTTGTGCTATTAAATGTTGAAAGAGCCTAACTTTTTTTTCTACCGAATAATAGTTTGCAGCTTAAATCTCAGAGGACACTTTAGGCATGGACTTTTCAGCAATAATAATAGTGTTAGGACTTTGATAATCCTTAGAGATGAACTAAATATCTTTTTAATAAAGCAATGTACATGAGACTTTGGGGGTTAGAGAAGAATGTTGAGGCTTGTGTCCAGTTGTCTCTCTAAATCCTCATGTAGTCACAGAAGAAGCTTTGTAGAATGCCTGAATCTATGGTGTGTGCTGCTTGGGTCAAAGTTTTGTGATTACTAAATCATCTCATTGATTGATTTGTCAAGCCCAGTAAGCTACATAAAACATTAAAGGGGCAAAAGAAGTGTCTAAGTTTGGTTGTACTTACTTCTTTGATACTTTGTTGCTTTGTCCATTTCTACCTACTATGAATTGTTTTTCCTCTGCGAGGCATGTCTGCCACAACATTTTGCCTGGGGAAGCTAAATGAATATGGCCTGAGGCCTCTACAAATTGTAAGCAAAATAAGTTTCTCCTCCTCTAACTTAGGGTATTGGATGTTTTGTCTCTGTAATGAGAAGAGTAGCTAAGTTATATACATAGTTCTTTTGGGACAGAAAAGCGTGAGACAGTTAAGTACTGCAACTGCCATTCACTTACAGAGAAAGCTGGCAAGGCCATGATTGAGCACACTTTCGTAAATTGCATGAAATGAGAGACCAGAAGCTGACAACATCAATGAAAGTAATAGAACTTAAAATATATGTAGATATAGATCTGAAAGTTCATTACTTTTCAGAAAGTCCATTAGGTTTCACATTACTTTTTTTGCTATGATGTGTTGGTATATAAATTAGTTAATTTTATACTGTATTCATTTCCCCTTAAAAGCATACTTTTAAAAACCTTTAAAGAATATATCTCATCTCTCCCTTGCAGAGAACCTGCTGCAAAGAACAAGCCAGCACATACCTTTAGCTGGAGGATCTCTGCAATCTTCAATTTGCATAGAAGTTGAAGATGTCTTCTCTAAGGAGAGCATTAGCCAATGTTTGATAAGTATGGGCATGATCAGTCTTGCAGGATGTCTGCCCAATGGATGGTCACACTATGAACAATCTTTGATCTGGGATATTTTGTTGAGTTGTCTAAGACTGTTTCACAGCTTGCTGCTGGATAAGTCAATTTGCTTTTCATATTTCCATTGAAGACAAACATATTACTTTAGTTCGGTAATGTTATTTAGATAATTGCTGAATGAATACATCATTATGTCCATTTGTAGTAGTGCTATGAGTGTTGCTCTAAGACATAGTTCACTCTATGTAATTAGAAATGGAATCTTCACTAGTTCTATCTACCAAAGAGTGGTTTATAGAAGTACAAAGAATCATAGTTTTATGAAATTGTTAGAAATGATGGGAGGATACAAGTAAGTGAATTTGCCGGGAACTTTTAGTTTCTTCGTTATCTCAAATCACAGCTTAAGCTTACTTATTTTTGGTATTGGTGATCAAACTCAGGACCTTGTGCTTGACTTAGGGCCTTGTGCTTGCCAGGAAGGTGCTGTGCAGCTGAATTATATCGCTGGCCCTGAACTTAGCATCACTGACCTTTGAATCCCAACTAGCTAATCTTACAAAAAGGGGAAATGCAAAATAGTGGAATATACTACATAAATGTTGTAAGAGTAAAATGCTTATTCACATTAGTATTCAGACTGTTAGTTAGGTAAGGAAATGAGGGAAGAGCAGTACTTCAAAATTAAAATGTTACATTTCATCATTGTGCTTAATTTTTTAAAATTAGCAAGAAAACTCAAATATAATGTTTAGATATATTATATACTAGCTCTCAGAAAAAGCCATTGAAAACAGTTATAGCTTCTTTTTATAGGTAAATATTTGTTATACTTTAATTCTGATTGATAGATTGCTAGGCAGTGGAATATTGATCAGAATTTCATAGCTATTTGGGAATAAAAATATGTATAAAGATAAAAATAGTTAAAATCTAAAGAAATTTTTGACCTTATCAAATACAAAAGTTACATTTCTTGTTATATAGGTTTTGCTTTATCTTGTTCTTAACCATCAAGCAGAAAAGTATAAAACTGAAGTGTAAAAAAGTAAAGATACTTTAATATGCTGAGCTGTAAAAGGCTCAAGTCAACAACTTCTGACATTGCCAGCCTTATGGAAAACACACTACTAATATGAACTATTGTACTATATTGAAATATTTTGCTGAATTCACCCACCTATAATATTTAAATGACAATGGAATAACATTTTCTGACCAAACTAAACAAAAACGGGGTTACAAATGAACAACCATTTTGTATCTGTATATTCAAAATAGGATAGATATATAGCTGCATTCTCTTAATTCATTGAACAGAGAGGTTTGTTCTAATAGTGTTTGTTGACAGGATATTATGTCTGCATCTTGTACAATGAATAACCACTAAGACAACAATATGGAATGTATTAATTATTGAAACTGTGCTAGCAATAGGTTTTGAAACTGTCTCATTGTTATTTGTTTTTCAATAAAATTATTTTTAAAAAAGAATTAAAGGAATCAGAATTTGTATCTCTTGAGTGACCAATGATATTGAATGTTTGTTCATGTATTTGTTAGTCATTTGTATATCTTAATTTGTGAAGTGCATATTCATCTCTGATGTCCATTTATGGATTTGGTCTTTGAATTTTGGATGCCTAATTTTTTCAATTCTTTATATGTTCTAGATAGGAGGCTTTTGTCTAAAGGAGAGTTTGCTATAATTTTTTTTCTCAATTTGTGGAGTTTCTCTTGACTCTGTGATTTCTTTTTATATTCAGAAAACATTCCAAAAGATGAGTTTACAATTGTTGATTCTTTGAATTATTTCCTGTGTAGTTTGATTTTTGCTTATAAACTACCTATGCCTATGTCCTTAGGATTTTTACCTTTTTCCTCTAAAAGATTTAGTGTTTCTGTCTTAATATTTAAATCTGTGAACCATTTTGACTGTAGTTTTGTGCGTGGATCTATTTTTAGTCTTTGGCATGTGGAAAGCCAGTTTTTCCAGCACCATTTATAAAATGTCATCTTCCTTCCAGTGAATATTTTTTATCCCTTTATGAATGATAAGGTGGCTGGGTGTGTTTGTAGTTGTGTATATATCATCTAATCTGTTCTATTAAACCTCGCTTTGGTTTTTTTGTTGTTATTGTTGCTTTTTTGTTTGTTTGTTTGTTTGTTTTTTACCAGTACTGTCTTGATTTTATCAGAGTAGCTTTTAGTATAATTTGAAGTTAGGGATTGTGATATCTCCTGCCTTATTGTGTTGTCCAAGGTTGCTTTTGTTATTTTAGGTCTCTTTTGGTTCCAGATAGTGGAATTTTTTTTTTAGAACTGTGTGATATAATAATGGCATTTCAATTGGTATTGCATTGAATCCATGTATTAATATTGGGATTATAGCCATTTTCACAATGTTAATTCTTCCTATCCAGAAGAAAGCAATATCCAGTTTTGAAATCCATTTTGGTCATTTTTTTGCAGAACACTATAATTATTATTATTTTTCCATAATTGTATTGAGAGACAAATATCAATGAGACAGTTTCAAATCAATTCGGTAGGACAGTTTCATTAATTAACACATTGCATACTCTCTTCCTA
>NDGN011482093.1:0-21754 GCA_002564285.1 Tympanoctomys barrerae
TGTGCTTTGCTAAGCTTGTTTTAAGTAGGTGCTTTAGACCACTGAGCCATCTCACCAGCCCCCGTCAATATCTTGAAAAGTGCAGAGTGGTGCACACCTGTAATCCCAGTACTTGTAGGTTGAAGCAGCAGGACTGCAAGTTGAAAGCAGCTTGGACAACTTAACAATATGTTGCAGGACCCTGTCTCAAAATTAAAAAAAAAAAGAAAAAGAAAAAGAAATGGGCTGGTTACATTTAAGTTATCTTAAATGTACTGATAAACTTCATTTAAAAAAATAAAGGCACTGGTCGAGTCACTGAACATCAAAAGCCTGGATTTGAGCCCCAGTACTGCAACAGCAACAAAAAAAGTCTTTGTAGGTGGCTCTGGAGAGGAAATAGGCTGAAAGGTGGAAGATGCTGATGGGGCAGAGGGACTTGGTAAGGTCCCTCGAGCCCGGGCCACCGCTTCAGGCTTGGCCATATCCTTGCCTGCAGCTCCCTCCAGAGGCTGTGCCTTTCCAGTCCCCTGAGACCTCCCCACTGCTCTGTTCCGACACCCTGGGTGGCGCCACCATCATCTACCAGCAAGGTGAGCTCTGGCAAAAGCTGGCACATTGCAGGGGGGAGGCTGGTGCCCTTTTCCAGCCCCTTCTCAGCCACCCCCCCTGCCCCTCAGGAGCTGAAGAGTCCACCGCGATGGCCACACAGACAGCCTTGGACCTGCTGCTGAACATGAGTGCCCAGCGGGAGCTGGGGGGCACAGCCCTACAGGTGAGCTGCCAGGGCCTCCTTCCCAGCCTGGCCACCTCACATACACGACTCTGCAGGGCACAGGGGCCAGAGGCAGGCAGGGAGTCAGACCTCCCTCACCTACAGGGAGTCTAGTGGGGGTTGGGACTGTGCACTGAAACCAGGGATGGACAGGAAAGCCAGGGAGGGCCTGGGAGGTCGGGGCAGCTGGGGGTCTTGCACTTCACTCTCCGGTTGTTAGCAACCTCTGCTTGTAGTACATGCTGTTGCCCTGGCTCTTGTTGAGCCCATTCTGTGGTTTTCCTCCTTGCTCCATGGCCACCCTGTTCCTGTGCCCCCAGGATTGGAACAAGCCTCCCACTAGCCAAGACACCCCATGCAGCTCGCAGACTCGCAACCCTTTATCTTGCCCAGACCTACCAGTGGTCAGCAACCTGGGCCCAGGCACCTGAGGCCCAGAACCCCCTGCAGCTTGTCGTCTTTACCCCTGCCCTCTTCTACCCAGCTGCATCCCTGCCTCTCCTGCCTCGCATGTGCAGCCTGCCCACAAGGAGGAGGAGAGTGGTCAGCACCACTTGTGTGCTCAGCCACTTGAAAAAACAGCATGCATTTCAAATGATAAATCCCAGAACTTAGAGCTATAACATGCTGCCTGCCAAGCCAGGCTGGAAACGGAGACTGGCGTTGGACCTGGACGTTGTCATAGAATGTGCTTCGTGCCTTTGGGCAATTTGCATGTTTTACATCCTTTTTACGTGTCTTACTTTTGCCTTTGACATGATTCTTAGGTCTCTCTAACCTTCGTTTCAAGATGATATAAACATTCATTTGCATTTTTTCCTTAGGGTTTCATTTTTTTACACTTAAATCTTTATCTGGAATTTATTTTTGGTGTATGTAGAAAGGGGTCTAATTTTTTTTCCAAAAGTACGCCAGTACAATATAGTGTGTAATCTTACCCTGACCCTGGTTCCACTTGGCCCCTGTACCATATAATCTTACCCTGGCCCCGGTTCCACTTGGCCCCTGTCTCATATGCTGGGTCTCCAGGTGAGGCGCTGTGTCTGGACTTTGCGGTGTGTCCAGTTGGTTTGTCTGCTGCTATTATGGCAAGCTCATGGGCTTTGTTTTGTGTTCTGATTACAAAAGCATATGCTGTAAACAAATGAAGGGAAGCTAAGCTGGGAACATTGCTGAGCACCTGCCTAGCAAGCACAAGGTCTTGAGTTCAATTCCCAATGCGAAAAGAAAAAAAAAAAAAATGAAGCTAAGCAGCGCTCAGAGCTGCTGGCACATGCCTGTTATCCCAGCACTCTGCAAGTTCAAGTCTAGCCTGGGCAGCTGAGTAACTTAGCAAGAGTCTGTCTAGAAAAATCAAAGAACTAGAGGTGTAGCTCAGTACAAAGGCCCTGGGTTCAACCCCTAATACTGGAAAAATAGAAGAAAATGTGGGGAGGGGAAGAGGAAAGAGAAGTAAAGAGTGTTCAGCACAGAAGGGGATGATCCTTAGCATCCTTAGCATTTCTCCCTTCCCCTCAGATAACCAGTTAATAGGACAAGAAAATGTCGCCTGATTTGGTCCAGGCATGCAATAACACACCTCTGTCCTTAAAAAAAAAAAAAGGATCAGGGCTGGCGAGATAGCTCAGTGGACCAAGTGCCAGCTTAGGCAAGTGCAGGGACCAGGGTTCAATCAATGGCAGCACATGCTATGCTGGCCCTGCCCCCGGGTTCATTGAGCCAGCAACTGAATCTGGGCATAGTGGTATATGCCTGTAATCCCAGTGCTGGGGAGGCTGAAAACAGAAGGTTCACTCTGAGTTTGAGCTGTGTAGTGAGACCCTGTACCATTTTTTTTTTTTTTTTTTTTTTTNAGGGAACAGGGTATTCAGGGTCTTACTACTAGATTGGATTTGTAGTAATCCACCTGTTTATAGCCTCCCAGGAGCTGGGATTATAGGCGTGCGCCACCACACTCAGTTGCAATGGCCATCTCAGCATGCCCTGGGGGTGGGGCCAGCACGGCAGGCCTGGGGATTGAATCCTGGTGCTTTAATCCACTGAGCTATTTGGCTGGCGCTTCTGCACCAAATACATTTTTTAAAAAAGAAAAAGAGGATCACACGCTTCATACACCAGGAGTGTGCCTTTCTTCTTCCCTCAGCAGGATATGGGACGTGCAGTCTGTATGTAGGCAGGACCTACCATGTCCTCACTTGTAGCATCTCCACACTGTGTCTTTCTCATCCCATCATGTCCATGCTCTGAGGTTTCTTTAGCCAGTTCTTTCCTGGTTGGGTTCTTTCCAGTTTTTTATTAGTTCTAGGAGCACAAACCATTAACAATATATTTCATGCTCCTAATGTATAGTCTGATTATAATATGGGTTGGACATTTTATGTATGTTCAAAGATAATCTTTTTTTTTTTTTCTTTTTTGGTGGAACTGGGGATTGAACTCAGGCCCTTGCACTTACCAGGAAAGCACTTATTCTGCTGAGCCATTTCCCTGGCCCTTCAAAGATCATCTTAGTCTTATTCCTTTGTCTTTTGAGACAGGGTCTTGCTGTACAGCCCAGGCTGACCTCAAATCCACGATCCCTGCACCTCAGCTTCCCAAGTGCTAGGGTTGCAGGCATATACCACCACGCCTGACCACTACCGTGCCTGGCTGGTGTCTCTTTTTCTTTTTTCTTTTATTTACTTATTTATTTTTATATATTTGGTATGGGGTCTCACTACGCAGCTCAGACTCTTAGTGATCCTCCTGTTTTTAGTCTCCCCAGCCCTGGGATTACAGGCATGCGCCACCACGTGAGCTGGTCTTGGTGGCTGACTTAGTGTGGGCAGGGCAGGGGGCAGGGCTGGCATGGTGTGGAGTGCCGGGGATCGAACCCCAGTCCCTTCACTTGCCTAAGCAGGGGCTGAGTCTGTTGAGCTATCTTAGCAGCCCTCTCTTTTTCATTTCTTTTTTTAAAATTTTATTTGTGGGGGGGGGCAGCTCAGCCTACCTGGGGATGGGGCTGGCTGGCATGTGGTGCTGGGGGATTGAACCGCAGTCCCTGTGCTTTGCTAAGCTTGTTCTAAGTAGGTGCTTTAGACCACTGAGCCATCTCCCCAGCCCCTTTTTTTCTATTAAGATGTTAATTTTTTTTTCTTTGCAAGAACTCTAGGTATGTGAAGAAAGTTCACCTATTATCTCAAGAGTTAACTAAATTTCCCCCTTTAATATATTTTCTGACTTTATTTTATGTTTGGTTTAGGTTTTATCATTTTGATGTTATGATTACAAAAATTTCCCTACACCAAGATTATCAAATATTCATCTTTTCTTTTTTCCTGTCTTTTTGAGACAGGGTCTCACTATGCAGTTCAGGCTGACCTTAAGCTCATTTTGTAGCCCAGGCTGGTCTTGAACTCGCAATGATCCTCTTGCCTCAGCCTCCTAAATACTGGGATTACACCACACCCGGCCCTGCATTTTCTTTTCTTTTTTGGTATCAGGGATTGAACTCAGGACCTTGCGCTTGCCAGGCAAGCACTTATTCTTCTGAACCATCTCCCTGGCCCCTGCATTTTCTTTTAGTACAGAGTTTTATTATATTCCAATCGTTAACACTCCCCTCCCCTTTGGTCTTTTTGAGACAGAGTCTTGCTATGCAGCTCAGGTTGGCCTTGAGCTCACTTTGTAACCCAGGCTGGTATTGAACTCCAATGATCCTCCTGCTTCAGCCTCCCCCAAGTGCTGTGAATACAAGTGTGCACCACCACACCCATTTTTAATGCATTTAAAGCAAACTTTAGAATAAGATGTGAGGGCCAGAGATATAGCTCAGTGGCATAAGCACCTGCCTGGCAAGTGCATAGTCCCAAGTTTGATCCCCAGTACAATAAATAAATAAATAAATAAATAAATAAATAATAAATTAGACTAAGATGTGAGAGCCCTACTTTTAATCTTTTCTTCCTAAATGGTTTGCCTCTTGATTCTTCACCTGGGTTCCTCAGTTGTGCTCCTCCTGGCATTTTCTGTTTGGAGCTGTCCTATGCATTGTGAGATAATTTGGTGATGTCGCTGGTCCCTGGCCCACTACATTCCAGTTGTGACTACCAGACATGTCTCCAGATGTTCCAAGTATCCCCTATGGTACAGAATCACTGGTCCATTCTGTGTGTTTGTGTGTATTTCTAGATATTGAACCCTTTACAATATGCATCCTTGGTTTTCCCACCTTTTGTTTTCAAATTTTGAGACAGAGTCTCACTAAGTTCCCCAGTGGGACCTGAGATCTTAATCCTTCTGTCTCAGCCTCCCAAGAACTGGGATTATAGGGAGGCACCACTGTGCCCAGTTTCACTGCCTCATACTTGGCAATTTCTGGTTGCTGAGTGGAATTTGGGAAGCCAGAATGTATTTTATAAAGAACTTGGAGGACCAGGGAGATAGCTCAGTAGAATAATCGCCTGCCTAGCAAGCGCAGGGTCCTGAGTTCAATCCCTGGTACCGCAAAAAAAAAAAAAAGAATGAATGAATGAATGAATGAACTTGGGTTGTACTAATGAGCGATGGCAGCACTGAGTGTAGCCAGAGTGGAGAACTTTGAGGCCCTGAGGTGGATCCAGAGCGGTCCTGAACATCTGCTCCTTTTCCAGACCCTGCCCATGTGTCCATTGGTGCCGTTGCAGGTAGCTGTGGTGAAACCAGGGGACGTGGAGGCTGAGCTAGCATCCTCTGGTGGGCAGCCCTCCCCCGAAGATACCACTCCACAGGTGGTGACTCTCCATGTGGCAGAGCCAGGGGACAGTGTGGCAGCCGAGAGCCAACTAGGGCCCCCTGACCTGCAGCAGATCACCTTGGCACCTAGTGCATTTGGTGGAGCTGGCTACAGCGTCATCACAGCACCCCCTATGGAGGAGGGCACATCAGCTCCTGGCACGCCTTACAGGTGAGGTGCTTCTACAGGCCCCTTTCAGCGTTTCGTAAGTGCTGGTGTGGTGAGATTTGGGCCTAATTAGCAAGAGGAGAGGTGCCTGGGCATAGCAAGATCTCTCTGAGGCCTGGCACTGTGGCCACTTGAATATTCCAGGAACTTGACACTCCTGATGGCATTTAATCCACTCCCATGAGATCCTTTTCCCTCCTTTTACAAATGGGAAACATACCAGGAGGCCAGGTAACTGGCCTCACCTTAAAGGTCAGATACACGTGAGATGAGGCTTTGAAGCCTGGTCCCTCTGGTTCCCAAGCCTATATGCGCTTCACTTTCAAGGTGCTAGGTGCTTTTCCCTTCTAACATTTGGAGCATTTAAGGCCTGGCACCTGTACTTGGCTTCCTACAAGGAATGAGTGTGGGACAGAAGTGTTTATATGCTTACGCAACTCTGAAGCAATCAGAGGGAGCCCTAAATCTAAGCATGAGGGTTTGGGGTTGCAATCTAGAGCCCTGGGCAGGTAGCCTCTGAGGATCCGCCTTCTGCTCTCAGACTCCAGCACCTATTTGGCTGCCACAGGGTCAGGTTCCTGGTGGTTTGGCCCTGCCTTCCATCCCACATACTTGGCTGGACTCCTTGGGCTTTTGCCTTGCTGCCTCTACCCATCTAGTGAATAGGCCACTGCTTTTTAAGCAGGGCAATGTAGTGGGGCACTTAAGCAAACATCTATAGAAGACACATTGGTACAGGGCAGTCCTCTGTGTCTGTGCGATGGTGGTTCCTCTCAGTGGATTCCTGTTGTTTGTATTTTGAGTTTTATGTATTTTTGAGACAGGGTCTTGCTATGTATTCTAGTCTTGAACTCACCATATAGCCCAGGCTGGCTTTGGTTTTCTTTTTTTGCGGGGAGGGTACTGGAAATCAAACTCAGGACGTTGTGCTTGCCAGGCAGGTGCTTGCCACTGAGCTATATCCCCAGCCCATGGGCTGACTTTGAACTCATGGTGATCCTCCTGCCCTGGCCTCCCAAAGGCTGGGATTAGCATGTGTGCAACATGCTAATAGCTGATAGCTGTTGCTTGGGAGCTCGGTTTCCGTAACCCTTCTTCCTTTTCTAGACCTCTGCCTTTCCTCTCCCTTTCTCTTATGTCCTCAGTGAGGAGCCCCCAGGCGAGGCAGCCCAGGCTGTGGTTGTAAGTGATACCCTCAAAGAAGCTAGCACCCACTACATCATGGCAGCTGACGGAACCCAGCTGCACCACATTGAGGTGGGTCGGGGTGGCCAACACCTACTCCGCCTCCCCGAATACCTGCCCGATCTCCAGCATCTCATACGGCTTGTTCTCTCCACAGTTGACTTCAGATGGCTCCATCTCCTTCCCCAGTCCTGATTCCCTGACCTCTGGAGCCAAGTGGCCCCTGCTGCAGTGTGGCGGACTGCCCAGAGATGGCCCTGAGCCCCTATCACCAGCCAAGACCCACAGGATAGGGAACCCCCCGAGCTCCTCCTCTCCACCTCCTACAGCCAGCAAAGCCATGGGCCTGGTAGTGCCACCCTCCCCGCCATCTGCAGCATCAAAGAAGTTTTCCTGTAAGATCTGTGCCGAGGCCTTCCCTGGCCGAGCAGAGATGGAAAGTCACAAACGGGCCCACGCTGGGCCTAGTGCCTTCAAGTGCCCTGACTGCCCCTTCAGCGCCTGCCAGTGGCCGGAGGTCCGGGTAGGTGCCATCCCTGCCTTGCCTCTGCTGTCAGTCATCCGGCCACCCATGCACATGCAAGCCTTTATTGAGCAGCCCACTCCTCCTAGACTAGGTCTTCTGCTCCCTTCTAGGATCAGAGATGACTCGGTCCTCAGGAAGCTTAGCCTGGGCAGGCGGCCAACCAGACATAAATGTGACCAATGCCAGACAGTGTCCCTGGTTAGAAGAGTACAGCACAGAGAGCAGACACCCAGAAAGTCATTGGACTTGGGGGTGCTGAGGAAGACGCTTAGGGATGGGGTAGGTGGGGGTTGGATCCAAAGGAGCAAAGGCACTGAGGGGTGAGGACATGAGGCACAGGGAGGAATCTTAAGCTTTCTGGAATACTGAGAGCATGGAGGTTTGTGGCCAGCGAGCAGACAGTGTGGTGGGATGTGGACCTCCTACTGGGTCCATCACAGGGGCTCCTTCCATTTGCCTGACCATATCCTATGTCCTCAGAGCTCAGGGAGAGGGGCCATATGGGAGACTGAGACCCAGTTAGGCAGGACTAGAGGTGTCAGAGTTTGCCTCACCCAGCACCTGGGAATTATGTATGGATACAGAGGGTCTGTGAGCTAGGACAAGACTCTGCAGGGGACTTTGTAGCAGAAGCTGTGGCTTGGCACTCTGAGGCCACAGGAACAGCAGTCTCAATCTCACTTGTACTTTCTGTCCAACTCACGAGGGCACAGGGTTTTGGGTTTTTCTGGGTCTGTGTCGTCTGGCGCCCTGGCCAGATGGCTGTAGGAATCTAGGCCTTGCTGCCATCTGTGCTGACCCTGGTGCCAACCCTGACTGCCCCCTGCAGGCCCACATGGCGCAGCACTCTAGCCTGCGGCCTCACCAGTGCAGCCAGTGCAGTTTCGCCTCCAAGAACAAGAAGGACTTGCGGCGGCACGTGCTGACCCACACCAATGAGAAGCCTTTCTCATGCCACCTCTGTGGGCAGCGGTAAGGACAGCTGCTGGGCAGGGGGCTGCTAGGCACACTCAGTGGAGCCGTCCTGAGCCTTCTTCCTTTCTTCTCAGTTTCAACCGCAATGGACACCTCAAGTTTCACATCCAGCGGCTACATAGCCCTGATGGGAGGAAAGCAGGGACCCCTACAGCCCGGACCCCAGCCCAAGCGCCCACTCAGACCATCATCTTGAATAGTGATGAGGAGACACTGGCCACACTACACAGTGAGTTACCACAAGGCTATAATAGGGTTGGCACCAGGGTTGATCAGAGACTTGAGCTACTGCCCCACAAGGCACCTGTGTGCTGGGACGTTGTGGGTCTCACAGAACCCTGAGTAAGCACCATCCCCTTTCTACCTAGCTGCCCTCCAGTCCAGTCATGGGGTCCTGGGCCCAGAGCGGCTGCAGCAGGCACTGGGCCAGGAACACATCATTGTGGCCCAGGAACAGACAGTGGCCAATCAGGTATAAAGCAGGGTTGGGGCCCTGGTAACCACTTACGGCAGGATGGGGCAGACAGAGCTGAGGCTAGAGTTGGCCTGTCTTTGGCAGGAAGAAGCCACCTATATCCAAGAAATCACCACAGCAGATGGCCAGACAGTACAGCACCTGGTGACCTCTGACAACCAGGTGAGCTGCTTTTCCTCAGCCTTGCTGTCCTAGCTGGCCCCCCTGTGGAACACAGTACAGCTCCTCCCAGGGTCCATGGTCCTCTGCTCCTCAGCTGGGAACCTGCTGGGTGGGGCCCCAGCAATTTCCTCCACCCTTCTCTAGGTACAGTATATCATCTCCCAGGACGGTGTCCAGCACCTCCTGCCCCAGGAGTATGTTGTGGTCCCTGACGGCCATCACATCCAGGTAGGCCAGGCCTAGGCTGAGATGGGGGCTGGGGAGCAGGGCAGCACCACCTCCTTCTGGGATCATGGATTGGCCTCTTCTCTGCAGGTACAGGAGGGCCAGATTACACACATCCAGTATGAACAAGCAGCCCCATTCCTGCAGGAGTCCCAGGTAGGGGGGACTACACAGAGCTGGAGCCCTGCAAGGCTCCTTCAGGGCTGTTTCTCACCAGCTTTTCCCCTCTAGATCCAGTATGTGCCCGTGTCCCCAGGCCAGCAGCTTGTTACTCAGGCTCAGCTTGAGGCTGCAGCACACTCTGCTGTCACAGGTATGGGGCTGGATCTAGAGCCCAGGGGTGGGGCTCAGGCCTAGCTCTTGGGCCTTGGGCTTACTGTGCTTTCTCCTCCTGGCAGCAGTGGCTGATGCTGCTATGGCCCAAGCCCAGGGCCTGTTTGGCACAGAAGAGGCGGTGCCTGAACACATCCAACAGCTGCAGCACCAGGGCATCGAGTATGACGTCATCACCTTAACGGATGACTGAGCCTAAGGACCCAGTGTGGATCATGGCTATTGGGCCAGCTCTCCTGGGGATCAGGGAGGCTCAGCTCCCTCTCCCACTTAGGTTCTCCAGATGTTGGGCAGCCAGTCTCCTATCAAAGGAGATAGCTTTATGCTCTTGGGTCTGGGGGACAGCCACAGGCCCAGCTAGGACGTGCTGGGTACCCCAGCCTGCAGGCAGGCTTCAAGAGAGATTTATTTTTGTTTGGATGGACGCACTGGCCCCTTAGTCTTAATAAAGGGCCCAGAGTCCAGCCCTGGCCAGCTCACTTTGTCCACTTGGTAATAGCATGAACCACATGAGGACAAAGCTGAAGGTAGAAGTCTCCATGTGGCCTGGCTACACAGTGCAGCTGGCCCTGCCTCTGGAACTACAGTGGCCCCATTCAGAGCAATGCCCTGGTGCAGAGGCCTCATCCTAGGACAGCTGAGATGGGGAAAGCCCTGCAAGCACCTCTGGAGCCTGCTTCTGCCCCAGGACTTTATGCCTAAAGGTTCTGAGAGGAAGCCCTGTACCCTGAGGTCCACAGTGGTTCTGATGCTACCTCCTGAGCCCAGCTGCCTGCTCAAAGGGGGGGGGGGGGCGCCTCCAGGCTTGGTAGAGTCTGGCTTTCAGCCTGGGCACAGGCCACAATTACTGGTCCTCATCTCCAGAGGAACCTGGGTTGGCTTGGCTATGGAAGACTGGAGTTACATGGCACAGGCAGAGGCCACCAGGGCCCTGGTGCATGGAGTCTCTGGGATGTGGTACAGAGGCCCAGGAATCAGGATTGCTAACCCCATACCCAGTAACCCCCAGGTGTGGAGTTAGTGATCCAGAGTGGCTCCAGGTTTTCAGCCTTTTCTGCCCTCACGACCCTCACACATTCTTAGGGGGTTATGTATTTCCTTTTACAAATGAAACAAGGTGGCGACAGGGTCGTTGTGGGGTTGGGAAGGCATTGGGCCTATTTAAAAAGGATGTAGAATGAGTCTGAGTTGGGATGTGGGGAGAGGGGCAAGGAGGGGGAGCCCTGACAGGGCAGTAATATTCCTATGTCAGTGGCAGCCCAAGTCCTGCTGCTAGCCCAGGGAGGGGCCTGGAGTCCCAGCAGTCCGTACCAGCACCCTCGGGGCTCCTCCTCCCCGCAAGGTGTGTTAAGTTGGATGAGGCTCTCGGCTTGGGCCCTGCTCTCGGTTAGAGTCCCGGTCCTTGGCTTCTGAGGAGGAAGATGAAGAAGAGCTGGAGCCATGACTGCGGCCTGACTGCCGGTAAGCGGTACTTAGCTCCTGTAGCCGCTCTGGCGTCGGCCCCCACTTGGCAAAGCCAGGGTCGTTCTGTAGGAAGAGCACGGCGGTGTTGTGGACAGCCTTGTAGTGCATTTCCTCCCTGCAGACAAAGGCGACTGCTCAGGGTGGGACTGGGCCTGGGCTGGACCTCATCAGCCTGGCTTGCCCAACCCGGCCCTCCTACCCTGCCTTCCCCAAGCACCCACTTCTTGCAGACATGCTGGGAGCCACTTCGGTACTCATGCTCAAAGGCGGGCAGGACCAGCTGGTGGCGTTTGAAGCGGCTCTGCTCCATGCGGGTGAGCGCTGGTGTGGGGGGCTCCCGCCACTCAGGGATGAACACGATGAAGGACAGGGGCTCCAGTGAGCTCTCTAGCAGTTTCTGTAGAAGGAAGCACAGGTGGACGTCTGGGGTTGCCATCCAGGTAGCTGCAGTTCTCCCTGCTGCCTCCCCCATCAAAGTGAGAAACCTACACCCACCTCAAAGTGAGAGACCATAGCATCCATGAGCTCCTCGCAGAATGGAGGGTTGGCCTCAAAGGAGCCACTCAGTGGGGCAAAGTCCAGGCAGGGTCTGAGGGCAGAGGCATGCATTCTAAGTCCCTTCGGGACCTGTCCCTCAATCAGAGATGGATGCCACCCCACCTTTACGCAGCTATGCTGAAAAGATGGCCATGGTTGGGCCAAAGGCTAACATTTACACTTACTTTGTCCTGGGACAAGTGAAGGAATGATCACATACATACACTGAATGGATGAGGACAGAGGCTCAGGCTTGGATGCCACTGTCCACTAAGCTGAAGGACCTGGAGTTCAGATTCAGGTCTGAGTTTGCAGCTAGCACAGCACAAGCTACACCTAAGACTGCCCAGCTGCAGAATTCTGAGCCTCCTGATAGACTGACCACCCCTTCTAGAGACAGCTTCTCCTTTCATTTGTGTTCACTGCCACCCATTACCTGAATGAGAGGTCTCTGAGCCTGTTACATTCCCATTCCCCAGTGCCTGCTGCCAGGTGGCCCTATTCCAAACCTGAGCTAATTTACTCAGAAGCCCATGGGCCAGGTTAGAGGTGTCACTTGCCCACAGGGCCAAAAACAGGCGCCCAGAGGTTAGGTGACATGCCCAAGGTCACTTGGCTAACTAGTAGTGGAAACAACAACTAACTCCAAGACTACCTAACTCTAAAGACATAACACAAGGAGCAGGCTGATACAGCCTGTGCTGTGGAGACAACTTCCCATGCGTGGGCAAGGGAGTCTACCAAGCCCTGGCTCTCACCCGCGGGAGCCAAAGTAGCCATCTGTGTCAGGGAAGGCAGAACAGTACTGGCGGAAGTAGCAGTTGAGAGGTGAGGCGAAGCATTCAAAGCTGACGCCAAAGAGTCGATGGAGGGCCTCAAAGACATGCACAGGCAGCGATCCCTGAAGGCCAGTCCCTTCATAGAGGCCCACGCCAAACATCATCTGTAGAGTAGCCACAGTCAGCATCAGGCTGAATGCCCTATCCCCCAGGGAAGCCCTCAACCTGCTGCCCAGGTCTGTACCTGGTAGCGTCGGAGAAGGCACCAGACCCGGGGCAGGAACCTCTCAAACGGTGAGTCATCGATGCAGCTGTATCGATAAAGGAGCCACTGTAGGGCAGAAAGACCTGGCTTTTAGGAGTGGTCTCACAGCTTCTCCACTGGACACATGCTGCTGGACTCGAGGCAAGAAAGACCCCAGGCCCCAGTCTGCTCTCATCTGGCTCTCATCCCCACAGCTCTTACCAGCTTGCTGAAGTAGCTGCGGCTGACCTTGACCATTTCTCCCTTGTACCGGATGCAGACCATGTTGTTCTCCACGTGCATCTCCACACTGGGCATGGGGGGTGTGGGCACAGCCAGCCGCAGCGGGTAGCAGTACACCAGACGGGGGTCCAGCTCAGAGGCTTCCACCTCCTCTGTGGACAGGGCAAGCAGTGAGGGGCCAGTGGCCCACACAGCCCCAGCAGCAACTAGGCACTAGGCGCCTCATACAGAGTAAGTCTCTGTCTCATTATTAAACTGCTGCAAGCCAGTTCTTTACAGAGACAAGAAAGAGCCATTAAAAACTAAAGGAAAACACCAGGCAACTATTAGGGCAGGAATGACAGCCTGTGTCCATGTGCCCGACACTGAGGCCTGGTGGACAAGCAGGCTGAGGCCTATGGATATTGCTGCTGAACAGAAGTATCAGAGCTGCACTACTCATGATAGCTGCAATATGCAGACCTTCAGGGGCCAAGCTGTTATTTATGTAGTAAGTACTTATGAGTAGCCACATAATACTCATGTTATGCTTCATTCTGGAAAAGGTGAGAGAATGGATGGAAGTCCAGGTCCATCTAATGATTACTGGCCTGACTTTCCCAGAAGGGTGCTGACTTGCCCTAGCCAAAGGGGAGCAAGTTTACCCAAACAGCACTGGGACAAACTGGTTCCCTGGCTTGAGGCTCATGATCATTTGTTCCTTCAATCATGGCCCAGGGTAGAGTTGATGGCTTCACTGCCAGCTCCCCACCACCTTGTCCCTACCTGGAATGTTGTTTTCCTTGAGGATGGCCAAGTGCTTCTCTCGGATGCGTTTGACGTACTCCAGGGAGATGTGGTAGATCTTACTGCAGATGCCTTCCACAGAATCCTTGGCTGCAGCTGAGACATGGGGCCCACACTGCCTCCGCAGGTGCTCCAGGCGGTCCTGGAGAAAATGCCTGATTAGAACACTTGAGGCCAAAGGCCTCAGCACGACTGACGTGTAACTGCAGGGCTGTACAACTTCAGCAGTCTTCATTTTGAAACTGGCTGTGCTACTTACTACCTATGTCCCTTGGACTAATCCGTGGGCTTCTCTGAACCTCATTCCTCAACTATTGAGGGAACACAAAATACCTAAGAAGACAGTTTATAAAATGCAGTCATTTTTCGGGGTTTACCAAGTCCCTGGCGTACAAGTGTGTTAAGTAAATGCCAGAAGTTTTTGTTGGACTTACACTGTAATAGACTCCCTGATAATTGGAAAAAAAGACAAACTAGGCATGGTCCCATTTAAAGCATTTGCAGCCTATGCTATAAAGGTGATTACAAAACAGAGCTCACTCTGCTGGTGCAGAAGTTAAGCTCTTAGTTACTTGCAAGGATGTCTCCAGGCATTTCTAATTTTGCTGAATCACATCTGTGAAACTAAAGAATAAAAGTGAGTCACTCTGGCTAGTGAGTACACCTATCTGTGTCACTCTACTACGTATCAAGTACTATCATGAAGTATGAAACCTTGTCTCTTGTGAAAAATGGTCCTGAAAAGAAAGCCCATTGCTACTGCTGTTGGAGAGGCTTAAAATTTTAACCAGAAAACAGAATTGTTCTGGACATACTTAAAAGCAAAAGGAGATATAACTCAGTGACACAAGTGCCTGCCTGGCAAGTACAAGGTCCTGAGTTTGATTCCCAGTACCGCCAAAATAAAAACAATAGCCAAGAAATCTTTTTTTCTCTTTTCCTGGTGAGACAGGATCTCACTACATAGTTCAGGGTAACCTTGAGCTCACTATGTAGCCCAGGCTGGTGGTGCTCCTACCTCAGCCTCTCGATTGCTAGGATCACAGGTTCATGCCACCACACCCAAGCTGATGGCAGCTTTTTTTTTTTTTTCTTTTTGCAGAACCAGGGATTGAGCTCAGACCCTTGAGCTTGCCAGGCAAGCTCTTATTCTACTGAGCTATCTTCCCCGCCCCTTGATGGTAGCTTTTAACTATAATGCGAATACACACACAAAAGCAGTTTGTCAAATCTGGTGCCAAAAATCTCCGAAGAGATGTTGAAGACTCGTTAAGTTAAAAAGATAGCTATTTGTGTGTGCCTGCACCAATGATTTCATTAAGAACATTAATGAAAATGTTCTCTGAGAGAAAATCCTAGACAAACATCTTCAGACATGAGTCCAGAGACTGATCAGTGTCNCATGAGTCCAGAGACTGATCAGTGTCAGAGTCTGCTATGGGAATTTGGCCAGGAAGGGAAAGTGGCCACAGGGCCTTCCAGCTGGCCTCACCCCAGAGCCCACTCACCATATAGTCCTCCTTGGAGGCCGAGTGGTCCTTCCGCAGCCAGCTGAAGGTATCTTCCACGTTCCACTTGACCACCTTCCTGCTATCAGGGGAAGCACTCCTGCCAGTCAAGGGGCAAGGAAAACGGGCTCAGTTGTACACAGGACCCAGCTGTTGAGGTGTCTGCTCCACCCTCTTTCCATTCCACTTCACTAGTATCTTGGGCATCAGCTCCTCGGCCTACATTCTACCCTATTCTGTATCTTGACAGCAAGGTCAGAGTTCTGAGTTGCTAAGGGGAGTAACTGGCCTGTCACCTCGCCACACAGATCTGTCTTACATGGGCACAGAGAGTCGAACCTGGACTCGATGAGCCGCCTGGCAGCCTCTGCATACTTAAAAAGCAGGCGCTTGGCTTCTTCTCGGAACTTGATTCGGGATAACCTATGTGAGAGAGTAGACAGAGTTGGGCTCTTCTCTACTTAACTGGGCAGAGAAACCACACCACCCAGCCCTAAGGCTGTACCTGATGGGAATGTCATTCATGATTTCACGAAACATGGAAGGTGACACAACTGGTTCACAGTTGCTAGGTAATAAGGGATCAGACCCTTTGTCTACCACCTTGCGCTCTAGCATCCAGCGATTGAAAGACTCCCGTGGAGGCTCGATGCCTGCAAGACCAGAGAAATGCTGAGGGTCTAGATTTAGTCAACATGTTCCACTCTGGGCTTGGCACATGGAAAGCACCATGCTGGCAGTAAATAAAACATGGCTCCCACTACTTCAGAAGCTTTCTTTTTTATGTGTAAACTTGGGGATTGAAGCTAGACCCTTCACACTGAACTACACCCCCAACCTCTATATTTTATTTTGAGGCAATTTTAGTTAACTTGTCCAGGCTGGGTTCACACTTGGAATCTTCCTACCTCAGTTTCCCTGAGAGCTGGGATTACACGGATGTGCATCAATAAGCCCAGCTTCAGAAGCTTATTTTCTAGGCTTTATTTCCCAAAGTTTATTCTGAGAATAGTTTCACCAAGACTATTAATAAGTATTACAAAGGGTGAAAAAGAGGAGAGGTCTGTATTTCAGCAAGATCAAATGGCTTCATATACTAATTATAAACATTAAAAGCTGTAGCTTATTGAGTACCTTCAGTGAGGCCATTTCACTTACTCCTTGTAGTAACCCTGTGAGATAGAAATACTTGTTTTTATGCTCTTCTACACATACGTAAAAAGTACTGAGAGTGCATGGCAGAGTAAGCTGCAGCCGTTATGCACTGTTGCCAAAGCACAGAGGGGACAGTGAGCCCAGGACCAGAGTCAGTGGTTACCAGAGCCCGGCCTCCAGCAGGTCTCTTTCACTCAACAGCCCTCGGTCTGCACCACGGAACTCCCCTGAGCACCCCAGCACCAGCTCTTGCTAATAATGGCTGCAAACAAGGGGGCTGAGGACCACAAGGTGGCAGCTACCTTCTCGCTGCTGGCAGAGCTCCCGGTAGTGCTGCCGAAGCTTCAGGATGAGCTGGGAGCGCAGCAGCTCCACTTCTGGATGGGGGGGCAGTACCTCTGAAGGGCCCCGGTATTTGATGACAGCATTGGTCTGGATGTCCAGGTCCCAGTACACCCTTAGGGCAGAGACAGGATCAGTGAATGTGCCTGCCACAACCCACTTCCAGGCAGGCTGGCACCAGCAGTGGGCCCCTCCAAGTCAGGCAGCAGGGACTCACTCAGTTGGTCGGCAGAAAGCTGACTGTTTATCTTCAGGTACCCAAGTCTTCATGGTTGGTGTTCCTGGGACACTGGGGGAACCAGGCACTGATTGGCCTGTGGGTGTCACAGGGATTTCAATCTAGAGCAAAAGAGTCACAAAAGTAGCGGTTAAGTTTGGCAACCAGCTTCAATGCTGGACTCCTGCTGAATGCATCCAGGCCTCCCTCCTGACCAGCTGCTGCTGCCCATCCCTTGCAAGGAGCTTGTTGGCTGGCTGCCTACCTGAGCTGGCCGCTTACCAGCCAGGTCCTGACCACCCTGGACACTCACCTTAGGCTTCTTCACACCATTGCCGCTTGGCTGCTCTTCCGAGAGCTGCCTCTTTCTGGCCTTGTTCTCAGCCGGGGGGGTTTCCACCAAGCTTGAGTCTTGGGGCAGTGGGGTTGCATTCAACCCCAAAGGGTCCGACTGGTGGAGGGAGACCAGCAGAGTTGCAACCAGGACCATCGGCTTAGGAGCCCCAGTGCTTTGGAATACTTATGCCCTCCCACTCCTGCTCCTACTCCTCAGAGAAGAGCACAGAGGGCTGGGACAGAGACACTGGGCTTTGCTCCTGCCTACCACTTGCAATGGTGTGGCCTTGAGTGAGCTATTTCCCTTCTTAATTCCTTCACCTTTAAAATGGCCAGGCTAGCTGGACGTGGTGGTGAATGTCTATAGTCCCAACACTTGAGAGGCTAACGTAGGATTGCTGAGAGTTCAAGGTTAGCCTGAACTACATAGTTTGAGGTCAGTCTGCGCTACATAGCAAGCAAGACCCTATCTCAAGCAAAGTTTTAAATTTTTTAAAAAATAAAATGGCCATCCTATGTCCTACCTCCCACTGAGAATATATGACTCCAGGCCTGAGCTCAATCCCAGATATTGTAAGCAAACAAATGAGAAATAAAGAGAAAACTCAAGAAGGGCTTATCTTCAAAAGAGTAAGGCCATGGATGGAACCTCAAGAGTCCATGAGGTAGTGGACAGTGTCCCTGACATCACATCCAGGTGTGAATTCTGCTCTACCAACTGACAGAAAGCCTGTGGCTGGTCATTTCCTCTCTTCAGCTGCAAAATGGGGAGCCCTCTAGCTTGGTTATGTCCAATAAAGGCTGCCTCGGCTGAGATGGACTCAAAAGTTCACATCCCACTAGAGGTCTGTACTGTCTCGTCATACTAACACCCTAGTTCCTAGACCACTCCCCTGAGCTAACGTCCATTTGAACACTGGTTTTCAGAGAAGTTCCTCCTGTCCTCTCTCACCTTCCCTAGACCAGGCCAGGATTGCTAATGTCCTCTAACACTATTCTTTACACAAGTGCCACAATGGCAACCCTTACCTTCCTCCCCTCTAGTAGACTTAAGCATACCAAGAAGGTAGTGTCTCACTGGCCCAGGGCCCATATTTAGAATGAGTTCACTATGCTACACCACTATAATCAGCAGTTTATTGGTCAGCTTTCTGTTGAGCATAAGTTACATGAGTGCAGGGCCTGGCTATTGCTCTTGGTGCTGTAACTGCTGGTACAGCACAGGGCTGCACAGAGTATGTTTGGAGAAAGCTCACAGGCCGGAGGCGGCTCGAGCCCCCTGCCCTAGGCTGGCACTCACAATCACATCGTGCTGGCCCAACACAGGCATCTCCCACAGGGACTGGTTGGTGAATCGGTTGAAGTAGTAGGGACGATTCTCCCTCCGGCTCCAGCACTTCTCCCAGCCTGCATGCACAAGCTCCTCTGCAAACAAGCATAGAGCCCAGGCAAGGTTATGAGAGCTCTCAGCGTACCCTGCTGGACCCACTACCCACCGCAGCTCCCACCAGTACCTGGGAGGTCCTGCACCAGGCGGACTGGCTTTGGAGAACAGGGCTGGCTCTGATTGGAGGTGCCTGGAGAATGACTCAGCAAGGATGCCTCCTCCCGAGGACTGCCGTGATTCTCATTGGCCATCTCAGCACCCTCAAGGGACCTGCCACAGAAAATGGAAGACTGTCAGCTCCACCTCAGCCACCAATTAAAACGACCCTGGGGATCATCCCGGGTGAGAAATCCAACTCCAACCTCTCCTGAGGGCCAGCACTTTGACACAGGAGGGAGCCCTAGGATCTAGGATGCAATCCCCCAACTGTAAGATAGGCTCCTTCCTACTGAACCTCCGGCCTAAAATACCTTTCCCCAATTCTCTGCCTGGTTTGCCCATGGGCTCACATCCCCCAGGTAGCCCTCTGACTGCTTCCTCCCCTTAGCTCCCTACCACTTGCCAGGGCCCTCCTCAGTGCCATGTCCACCTCCACTGGAGCACTCAGATGTTTTCGTCTATCAACTGGGTTTGCCTCACTACTCTGCCAGCAATTCCAGGATAGGAACTGGTTCCACTGCATCTCTCCAAAGCTCAGCATGCTAACTGGACCCAACATGAGCTCCATTAATTCTACCAACACTTACAAGCACTCAAGGTGGCAAACACAGAACAGAGTGCCCTTGAAAAGCCATTCTGCTACAAGGAGTAGTAACTTTTGCTCTTGGGGGAAGTAGGATTTTATTGCTTCCATCCAGTAAGAACCAAATGAAGCAAAGCACAGCTGGGCAAAGGGCATGGCATCTACCCAGTTCCCCACTTTACACTATAGGCGGGAAACTATCTTGTTAAAAGAACCAGAGAAAAAGATGACCATCTAATTCAGTCCTTCAGAATCCCCATGTGAAGCTATCAGCAAGGAGGCCAGCTCCTTTAAGGTTGTGTTCCTATTACCCTCACCTAAAGCACACCCAGCAAAAGCCTCAATGGCCAAAGTGACTCCCACCCAGGGCTGATATACTCCCGGGGTGTCAAGTGAGATCAGGTTAATGATGCTAAAATTGTTTTCAATATGCCACAACACCCACAAGAAATCAAACTTTTACCTATAAGAACACAAAGGCATACAAAGACAGACCATTTCAAAAAAAAAAAAGAACATGAAGGCAAATTTAAACATCTTTGCATGCTGAAATTTTACCAACCCATTGTGATCACACTGATTAGCTCACGCTGATCAGGAGCTCTGATTAGCTGTTAACAACATCATAGGAATCGTTGGGACATTGATTTTATTGCACACTCAAGTCATAGATGTCTTTGTTCATTTGGCAAGGGAAAAAAGAAAGGTTACTTCATTGGTACAGTTTGGCAGATAAAAAATGCAGGGGCAACAGGACATGTGTACATCAAAGAGGGCCTCGATAACAATGAGATCTGGAACTATTCCTTGCAGGCCTAGCCAGTAGGTTTTAAGATTGAATGAAGCGTCCCTTTCTCTCACCCTCTGGGGTCTGCAAGGTTAGCATGAGAGGGTTTTCTTCTCCAGCTGGACTGACTCCCACGTCTCAGGGTCCAACAGAGGCAAGGGGGAGGCCCGCAGAGAGGCCCAGCACAAGTGGGCAGGCTGGTCAGCAGTGGAGTGGACAGGGGCCCAGAAGACTTCTTGGATCGGCAGCTGGAGGGCAAAGAGAACAGAGTCACTGATCGTGTGAATGCTGCACAGCCAGAGGGGCGAGGACGTAGTCTGGCGGGAGCATCCAGGGCAGGCATGGATGGGCGTTTCTGGAGATTTGGGGGATGACAAAAGCACCACAAGCCTGCTAAACAACAGGCTTTCCCGCACAGTAGCATACAGCTCTGCATCCCGCTGGCCAAGGGCTTTATTTCATGCTTTGATGTCACCATCTTGATTTGCTTGTTTTTGTTTTTTATCTTTGGTAATGCTAGGGATCAAAGCCAGGGCCTTGAGCATGCTAGGCTCCACTACTGAGCTGCACATCCAGCCTAGAATAGTCACATATTCATTTATTTATTTGAGACAGGGTACTGCTAAGTTGTACAGGCTAGTCTTCAATTCCTGGAATCAAACTATCTTCTTGCTTCAGCTTTTTGAATACCCAAGAGTACAGGTTCATGCCCTCACACTCAGCTTTCAGTACTTTTTTTTTTTTTGCGAGTAGAAAAATTCACTGGGGAATAGGAATAGTGAATAGTTCCTGAGACAGGAGGGGGTCCCAGATGGGTTGCCTGCCTTTAGTAATTTTTATTTTTTGGTACCAGGTTTCAAACGCAAGATCTTGTAACTGCCAGGCAGGCCCTTATGCTGCTGACCCTATCTCTCCTGCCCACAGTCTTTTTTTTTTTTTTTTTTTTTGTGGCTGGCTCAGCACCCCCTGGGGAGGGAGCTGGCGCAGGGATCAAACCACAGGGTCCCTGTGCCCTTGCCTAAGATCACCTTAGCAGGTGCTTTAGACGGCTGAGCTATCTTGCCAGCCCCTCATAGTAATTTTTAAACAAAGGGTCTATGTTTTCCTTTTGTACATCGCGCCCCACAAATTATGTAGCCATCCCTACCAACAAAAGTACCCTTAGACCAGAGAAAAATAACATGCAAACACACTACACGTCTTGTTCACTTTTATTGAAAATTATTATTCCTAAGAAATGGGCTGTGATATTGATGCAAAAGCTAGATGCACTTTGTAGAAGTCACAAGTAGTGTGGTTTAGTGTGAGGCCAAATGGGGACACTGCAGTACTGTATTTCCAAAACAGGCTGTGCATCAGAATCATCAAGGGGCTCGTTAAAAACAAAATGAAAGAAGGCAGAGAAGAGGATTCATGTACTCCATGTCTAGAAGCCAGTGATGGGGAGGGAAGGTACAAAAAGAATTTGTTATTTTTAAACACATTCAAAAGTAGGCTTAGGAGACGACTTTTTTTTTTTTTTTTTCATTTTGCACCAGTTGAAAACTTTACCAATTAAAAAAAATTTTTTTAAATACTTGGGGCACCATTTTATTTATATCTATTTATTTTTTTTGGCGGAACTGGGGATTGAACTCAGACCCTTGCCCTTGCCAGGCAAGCACTTATTTT
>NDGN011482107.1:0-17034 GCA_002564285.1 Tympanoctomys barrerae
AACCAAAGAAAGAATCTACAGGGGTGAGGCCCTGCAACCCTTGTTTAAACAAACCAGTAAGAGGTTCTAAAGCTTGTTAAAGTGTGTGAGAAACCAGCCTTTGGGGCTGGGGAGACGGCTCAGCAGAATAAACATTTACCTGGCAAGCACAAGGGCCTGAGTTCAAACCCCGGTTCTGCCAAAAAAAGAAAAAGAAAAAAAAGAAAGAAAGCCTTTGTAGTTACCTAGACACTAAGTCAGTTTTCAAGTTGAAGTCAGTTTGAGTAGTTTTTCCTCATGCCACCTCTATTTTTGAACGAGTAGAACTCAGGCCATGTGAAGACAAATGGAACTTCATCCATGGCCCTCGGTTGTTGTTGTGAATTTGCTGTGTGGCTATGCTGTGGCTCTGGGAGAAAATTTGGGTAGCCCCCATAACTTTTTCCATCCTTTCCTTTTTTCTTCTTTTAACAATTTTGCTCATTGTGGTAAAACATTCATAACATAAAATTTATCATCTTAGCTTCTTTGTGTATAGGGCAGTAATATTAAAGACATTTTCAACATTGTCTAACTACCACCACTCTTACAGTGTATGGTTGGACGTCCCCTTGAAGCTCCATGTGCTCATAGGAGAGGCCTTTGGGAGGTGATGCTGTGAGGTGAAGCACCTGGTCAGTGTGTCTCTGGGGGTGTGGCTTGAAGGGCGGGGTCTCCCTCTGATCTCTCTGCATCTTGTTCGCATATCATGAGCTGATTCTCTTCTTCCATATCTTATGGCCACACTGCCTTGCCTTGGAGCTAGAATAGTATGGACTGAAACCTCTGTAGATTGTGAACCAAAATAAGCCTTTCATCGTTTAACTTGTGAGTATTGGGTATTTCTTCTCAGTGATGAGAGAGTAACTCAGCCAACCATCATGCAGCCCCACAAGTGCTTCATTACTCAAAATTGAACCCATTAAACAATAACATCCTAACCTCTCTGTCGTAGAAGCCTGGGAGCCACCTTCCTGTTTTCCATCTCTCCGAATTTGACTACTCTAGGTGCCCATAGAAGTGAAATGTCACATTTGCCCTTCAGTGGGTGACTTCACGTAGCATAATATATTCAAGGTTGCAGCATATGTTAGAATTTTTTTTTAAGGTTGAATAACATTCCACTTCCTATGCATTTCACATGTTGCTTGTCCACTCATCCATCAGTGGATACTTGAGGCTCTCCACCTCCTAGCATTTGCAAGTGATGTTGCTGTGAACATAGGCATGCCAGTGCCTGCTGAAGTCCCTGCTCTCTCTTCAGGGAAGTTCTAACCCCAAACCTCCCTCACTTCCTAGTCTCTCCCCATGTGAGAACAAGTTTTGCCTGTGTTGACACTGTTTCTGGATTCTTGGAATATTTTTATTACCTTTCAAAACCTCTTAAAGTAACTCAATACCTTGTTACACACGCAACTGAAAACCTGTGAGCTGCTGCTGCTGGCCTGTGTAAGTGTTTAGTGACAGTCACAACCCTAGCCCTAAAGAAGAAGGAAACTTGCATATATTTAGAGACTAGCAAGTACTTTGTCCCGGAAATGCCTTTATGCATTTTTAGCTCATTAAATCTATGCAACCACCCTGCCAAATGAGGACTCCTATCTTTTACAGATGAGGGAATTTAGCTTCAGAGAAGCAAGTGCTATGTTTATGAACTCATAATCAGAAGAATGGACTCAGCTTTGCACGGCTGCAATGTGATCCTTCATCTCTTCATCCTGCACTGGCTTCATAGCCAACTGGAGAGACAAAACCATGAGCACATAAAGCCCAGCATCCAAGTCATAAAGCTCAGTGGAGAGAAAAGCAGTACTCACTGTCCTGATCGAAGAGGAGTCCATGTTGAAGATGAAACTTGAGCAGGAATGGGTGATGTAGATAGGCAGCCTTTAGAAGAGAGAATGTCCCTGGGGGAGGACAACTGGAAGATGAAGGTAGGGAGAAAGGCAGAGCTTGGGCTTTCCTGAGTAAGTACAGGATGCCTGTTGGACAGCAGCAAGTGACAAGTTTAGATCAGAAGGCTCTGCATGTTAGGAAAAAACTGAAGACCACACCTTTTGAAAACATCATGGCATAACACACACAGCAGGAAGTAGACTGGATTTGAATCTCTGCTTGGTCCTACTGTGAAATCTTGGACAGGTCAGTTGAACACACCAAACCTTTGCTTTCTCACCCATGAATAAGGCTGATAATAACAACTCCACTCAGCTGTTATGGAAAGTCACAATAATACAAGAATAAAGTGTTTGTCCCAGGTGTGGCACACAAAAGCCCAGTCACCATGCTTCTCCTTGGCAGTGCCAACCAACAGGGAAGGTGGTAGTTCCTGGGCATGACATTGGTATATCTAGGGCACCCCTGGAGGAAGACTTGTTAACAGCCAAATGCAGTCTAGATTGCTGAGGATGACAGTGGGACAAAGGAGACCGTAAGAGACCCTTACAGTTACTGGGAGATGAGGTTGCTCTCAGGGACTAGAGCTGGTGGGTGGAGCTGGAATAAAGAGAGGAATAAGACAACAGAGCTCTCCAGAGTGTTGAAGTAAATTTCTAAGGAGAGGAACATGTCCAAAGCAATTCCATGCTTTCTAGTAGGAAAGAGGAAGGGAGCATGGTGTCCATTGGGTCAAGGACTGAAAATAAGACGGGAGAGCTGACTGGGAATTGCATATCCCAAGGAGGCTGCTACAGTCTACTTTGGTGATGTTGAGCTTGAGATGAGGATAAGATATTAAAAAGTAGCAAGACCATTGCATTTTCATACAGAGTGCATTGGAATTGATACCTGAGAATATGGGCCAAACTCGCAGAGCCTGAAAAACAGCACAGCAAGGGTAGATGTGATGGGAACGAACTGGTAAAAGCAATCTTCCTATAAAAGCAGAATTGTCTGAAGCTAGGGGCAGAAAGACTAGGTACTTGTTTTACTGAGGAGGAAGCCACAGAGGCCTGGGTACTCCAAGACCCCATGTGACCATCCTTCACCATGGGGTTGCCCCACTGAACAAAGGACCAAGTTGCCCGTGGCTGAAGGCGAGAAGGCAGGGCTGTGGAAAGTTGTCCATTTCTACTGCTCAGGAACTCTCAGCTTTTACCTATACATTCTCTTGTGTCAGTTAATGTAACATGAAGTTCATACAACAGCACTGATTCTCAAGCTAGGATGCTGGCGTTCAATGAATCTCTCCTGGAAATTTCCTGAACACTCTTGGGTGCTAGGATATTACCCAGGGCCACTGCTGTATTTCTTGATGGTGTTCACATGGGGTCTCCAATGCTTTTAACTGTGCCTATTATTTTTAAATTTTAAAATGGAACTCATTTGGCTTAACAATGGTCACATGCTTTTATCCTCTTAGCTTTTTAGAACAAATCCTATTTCAGAAAAAATGACCTCATATGAGTTATACTTGAAGTGAAAATTTTCTTTCAGCTTTAAATCATATCTGATTATTTATGTGAAGGCACAGTGTTGATCATTTCTCCAAGGAACTAGAACACCAGAATATGGTCTATTTATTGTTTGAATGAAATGACACGCATCACTAATCAAACCTTTGATGTCTGTTCCATCTTATTGTTATTCTCAACTAAAGCAGATTGCAAATGAAAGTCTATAAATTTTCTACAAGCAATACAATGTCTCCAGACGTGCCTCCTCGATAGAAGGGAGGAGAGGGTGGGGAAGACTTTATTCTTGCATTTGTTTCAGGGCCTCACAGATGTCCACTTCTAACTTGACTGAATGTACAAGAATAAACCTGAAATTGTCACATAACTGGCTTTTCTGTGTGGCACAGGTGACCTTTCCATAAGCTGGAAGCCTGGGTGAAATAGAACACCAAGCTTATGAAAAAATATTTTAATTTTTATTCATGGCATTTGAATAATAATGTTTAAGGTTTACTTATGATTCCCCTTCTCTGTGCTCTTCCTTGGCCCTTGACGGTCTCCAGCATAGAAATACTGGCATATGCTTGTGTAGTTCCTCTGGCATTTAATTGTACAGTACATTCCATGAGGAAGGCACTACCTCTGCCATCTTTATTGCTGGATCCCTCATGGAGTGGGGTAGAGCCTGCATCAAATTGCAGTGTGCATGCAATCCATATTGGAGTATAGAAAACCATGAATGATGGATCAGCAGGTTAGTTTCACTGGTTTCATGGATTGTTTAGGAATATTGCTGTATTATGTCAGAACAATCCTGTACATTCCCTGTTAGAATCACACACACTTGGAGCTCTGAGGGCCTGATAAGTCATGAAGTAGATTGCTTTTCAAAGTTAGATGTGCCTCAGAATCACCCTGGACCTGTGCAAACTCCTGGCCCCCGGGTCCCATTCACAGAGATTCTGATACGATTGGTCTGGGAATTAGCACAAATGTTGGGAGTCTTAAAATCACTCCAGGTGATTATACTAAACGGCCAAAGTTGAATGGCACTGACGTATTACAACATGTTCCTTTTACAGATAAGGAAGCCGAGGCCCAGAGAGGTTACATACCTTGCTACATGTCAAAAAATTTTTGTTCTGCCAAAAACCAAAAACTAGGCTCCAGCCTAGTGTTCCTTCTATTATATTTGTGCTTCTCAAATTTGACTCATTCACAAAACAATTACATGCTTTTTCTGTTTTGTTTTGTTTTTTGGTAGGAGAGACCTATATGCAGCATGTCCAAATATTGTTTGGAAATATATGTGCATTGTAGAATATCATAATTAACATGAGTATTGCCTCCCACAATGTCTTTACTTCAAATCTATTCTCTTGGCATTTTTAAAGACTACAATATATTGTGATTGACTATGGTCACCATATTGTACAGTAGATCTCTGGAGTGCATTCCTCCAGTCTAACCAAAATTTTGTGGCTTTTGACTACTGTGTCCCTAACCCAACTCCTCTACCCAAATCCCTGGTAGCCATCATTCTGTTGCAGGATTTAAGAGATAGGCGAGACCAATGGGGAAAATAGGAGGACTTTATTTTTAAGCGTACACCAGCTTAGCTGATAAATCCAAAATGGCTAAGCAAAGTAAGAGGACAGGTTCTAGGCCTTTATATATTTGGTCAAGGGGGTTGGTGTTTGGCATGGAACTTATGGGCAGGCAGAAGGAGAGCAAAAGCAGTTTGTCAAGCAGTGACAGCTTTGTATCTTGTTGCCCTGTTGGACATAATAGAATGTTATAGGAATAGGAGGATATAAAATTTCACTAACAGGGACAGAAGTTACTGCTTTATTCCCCCCTTTGACATCTCTCAAAGTACTGTTAAACTTTTTTGGTCTCAAATTTAAATATGAGAAGGGATAAATGAGCTAATAGAGAGTGTCATCATTACTACCATTTACTTTGTTTTGGGGGATTGGCTTCCAACTGGGCAGAGGAAGATCTATAACAAAAAGGAAAAGATTTTTGTGGTTGTTGGAACTCTGTGATGGTCATCAAGCTTTCACAGAGAGTCAACTTGTTAGCATCTGGAGTGACAATGAACAGGGCCTTTGTGTGTAGATTAGTCAACCCCTGCTGCAAGTAGAGCAGGGCTTCACCAATGGCAATAGCTCTATCTCACCCATAGAATTGGCCAGTTTGGTTGGTCTACATCTTATCATCTGGTCTACTTGTCTTGGGCTGTTGGCCTTAGCTAGTGGTGGTGGATCCCAGACACAATTTCTGAAACTTTAACAGCAGTGGCGGTAGACAAGATTACAGTGTAGGACCCATCCCATATGGGCCCTAGGGTAGTAGGTGTTCACCTATTGTTCCAGAAAGGCTTTAAGGGATGAATTTGGTCTGTTAGATTCACAGGCATTTTCCCCCATACCCAGCCATGGATACCTTGCATGGCTATTTCTAAAACCTACATCCATTTTCTGAGAGTTAATTTTCCTACTTCATGTCGATCATCTAGTTTGACTGATAATTGGGGGTAGCCAGCCAAACGAGATTTTATAAGGGGGAATACCTCATTTGTTTAGTGGGGGCCCACTGGATATGGAAGAGAGCCATAGACAGGATGTGACTCCCTCTCAAGTGTGTTTCTTACCAATACTTTTTCAGCAATTGCTTGAGTGCCCAGTTCATGTGCCCTACCTTTCCAGAGTTCTAAGGCCAGTAGGCTGTATGTGATTTTTATTTTGTTTTTAAAATCTATGTGAATTCATGAATTATCTCCGCCATGAATGCTGGCCCATGGTCTGATCCCAAAGTTAGGGGCAATCCAAACCTTGGGATGATATCCTTTAACAGCTCCTTTGTCATTTTTAGTGTCTTTTCTGTCTGGGTATGGAAGGCTTTAGCCCACCCTGAGAAGACCCAAGATAGTATCAACACAGATTGATAGCCTCCTGTTTGGGGCAGCTCACTGAAGTCTGTAATCAAGTTTCTACACAGGGTGTCACCTGCATCTTGGATGCCTGGGAGACTGGTTGGCCTTGTTTTAGGTTGTTTTGTACACAGGTTAGGCACAGTCTGCAAACAGCTCACATGATGGCAGTGAGTCATGCACACAAAAGTGATGACTTAGAAATGTCTCTCAGTTTAACTTTTGTCAAGATACAGCAGGTTATGTCATGTGTTACTTGGTTTTCTGTGCAAGGATTTCTTCAGTAACATAATGTCCTCCAGGTTATCTCATACTGTCATGAATGCTAGAATTGCCTTCTCTTTTTAAATGTTGAATAACTTAGTATCCCATTGTGTATATGCATCACCTTTTCCCCACTTGCTCATCAACTGGTGGACGCTCACGTTGACTCCATGTCTTGGCCATTGTGGATAATACTACACTGAACAGGATAGTGCAGGTGTCACTCTGACAATAATGTCTTTTTTTTTTTTTTTGACAATTTCTTTTTATATTTTATTTTCCAATTTCTAATTGAGCTTTTTTGTCACTAATGAGTTCTTTGAGTTCCTGATACATTTTGGCTATTAAACTCTTATTACATATATGGTTTGTAAATATTTTCTTATATTGCGTAGGTTGTCTCTTCACTGTGTTGATCTTTTCCTTGGCTGTTCATAAGTTTTTCACTTAGCGTAGCTCCATTTGTCTTACTTTTTGCTTTAGTTATTTTTGCTTTGGGGCTCGTCTCCAAAAAATAATTGACAGCACCATGAAGTTTTCTCCATGCTTTCTTCTAGTACTGTTATACTTTTTCGGTCTCAAATTTAAATATTTGATTTATTTTCAAGTTTTTGTTTATGGTGTGAGACAAAGGTCTAATTTCCTTCTTTGTATATAGATAACTGATTGTTCCCTTACTGTTTGGTGAAAAGACCAGCCATTCCCCATTGTGTATTCTCGACAACTTCTTCAAAATTCAATCAACTGTGAAAGTATAAAAATATTTCTGGGGTTTTTATATTGTTCCAGTGATTAGTCAATTTGTTTTTAGGCCCATTCTTTGCTTTTTAACGTACTATAGCTTTGAAGTAAGGTAGTGCAAAGCTTCCAGAACTGTTTTTTTTTTTTTTTTTTTTTTTTTTCTCAAGAGAGTTTTGGCTATTTGAGTCTTTTGTGGTTCCATTGGAATTTTGGGATTATTTCGTGTTTCTGTGAAAAATGTCATTTGTATTTTGAGAGAGATTTTGGTGAATCTGTAAATTGCTTTGGGTAATATGGACATTTTAACAAGGCTGATTATTCAAGGACAATCAGCCTTGTTAAAATGTCCATAAAAAGGAATCAATCCTATTTCCAACAGCAAAATCAACCGATCTAGGAATACATTCCACCAAAAATGTGAAAGATCTTGTCAATCAAATTTATAAGATATTGTTGAAAGAAATTGAAGAATACCTAAGGGAAAGATTGTCCATGCACAAATAAGATTATGGACATTTTAACAAGGAATTACCTGCCCCAGGGCAGGTGCAGCATCCACACCCACAAAAATCAATCATAAACTCTAGAAGCCACCCTATGACTACATGAGACTTTGGGGGGACACCTACACACAAACTATAATGATGGTCTTTGTTTTGTTGAGGGACATTCCTTTTTTAGTGACTTTGTTGAGTATCTTTATCACGAAAGGATGTTAAATTTTTCCAAATGCTTTTTTGTAGCTAATGAACTGATCGGATGATTTTTGGCCTTCATTTTGTTAAGATGGTGTACCACATTCATTGATTCGGGCATGTTGAGCCAGTCTTGCAACCCTGGATTAAGTCTCATGATTATGGTAAATAATACTTAAAAGATACAATAAAAATATTGGCAACAAATGAATAGACTCTATGCAGAAACGGAAGTACAAGTTGCCAATAAATACATGAAAACATGTTCAATGGTTCAAATGCAAATGAAAAGCAACACTAAAATTTCCTCATACTCCAGAAAAAATGACTATCATTAAAAATCAAATAATAACAAATGCTGGCAAGGATTCAGGAAAAAGAAACCCTTTTACATTGTTGATGGGAATGTAAATTAACACAACTACTATGGAAATAGTATAGAGATTCTTTGAAAAGTGAAAAATAGACATTCCAGTGGACCCAGCTGTACTCCTGCTGGATGTCTTCTCCAAAGAGTTAAAGATATTATGTTACAGAGGTACACGCATCCCTGTTTACAGCTGCACAACTGATTATAGTTAAGCCTTGGAACTTGGCTCTATATCCATCAGCAGATGAATGAATAAAGAAAATGTAGTACTTACCCTAAAGAAGGATAAACTTGAGTTATTGGTAGAAAAATGAATTCACCATGAGGCCAGAGTGTTAAGTACAATACATCAGACATATGTGCTTTATTATTACAGGGTTTCACTTACATGAAAAACACAAAGTATAAATTAATTAAAGATAGATAATATGAAAAAATAAAACCAATAAGCCTTTATTTTTATTTTTTTTGCGGAACCAGGGATTGAACTCAGGCCCTTGCGCTTGCCAGGGAAGCGCTTATTCCACTGAGCCATCTCCCNGGCCCCTCAACAAGCCTTTAGCTAGACTAAGAAGAAAGAATACTCAAATTAATAAAAGCATAAATGTAACAGGAGACATTGCAACTTGTACCAGATATACGCTGATGAAATAGAAATTTTGAACTGATTAGTAACAAATAATGAGCTTGAATTAATAATAAAAAGTCTCCAAAGAAAAACCAGATGGCGTCTACAAAGCTAACATTCAACATTTTTCTTCAAATAGAATCCCTTTTTAGCATTAAACATTTTTTTTTTTGAGACACAAATATGCAGTTCTCTATGCAGTTCAGACTGGCCTCAAATTCATGGCATTCCTCACACATCAGCCTCCGGGTGCTGAGACTACGGGTGTGTGCCACCACATACAGTCAAACATAATTATTTTTAAAGAAAACCCAGTATCATTTGAAAAACCAGAAAATCCATTCCACTTGCTGTATGTAGATTAAAAACTAAAAATAACAATAAGGGCAATAAAATTTTATTAAATTCTAGCCAGATAGAAGTGCCTGTTGAAGACCCAGGATCTGAAACTTGTTCTTTCATTAATTAGAACAGCAAGGCCAGGGAGGAAGCTCAGTAGAATAAGCACTTGCCTGGCAAGAGCAAGTTCCTGAGCTCAATCCCCGGTACCTCCAAAAACAAAACACTGAGTGACAGGGAAAAATATGGAACTCTTGTTAAGTCCAGGCTTTCTCCTTGAGGTAAGGATTGGAAAAGAACAGCAACTGAGTGGCTTTTTTCCACTATAGATGAGTCATAACAAATTTGGGAAGAAGTGATTCTTTTATTAATTAAAAACTACTGCATTCCTATAGCAACCGTACACACTTGAATCACGTACTGTGCACAGTGCTGCACGGCACATGTGACTGGAAGCATGCGATTCACTGTGGTTTTGGCAGTGGTCCTTTGGTCAGCATGCTTAAAGATTAAAATACCTGAAGGGTGGAAATATGGCACAGAAATATATGGAATAATGAAAAAAAGACATTCTTTTTAGCATCCTCCCAAAAGCAAAAATCTGCCAAGAATTTTTAGTGAACTTAAATCACTTTTAAATGATTAAACAGTCAGTTCTAATGCAGATTATAAGCTCATACTGTTTAAGTTAATGAACTAAGACTCTTCAGTCAGAAAAATAAATAACACTGGGCAGAATGAAAATGCCTAAAAGAGGGTGATAGATGGCCTTACTATGATATTCAGAGAGATCGAATTCAATTAGACTCACTTTCTAAAACAAATGTTTGATTTCTGAAGCAAAATTTTTCATACCAGACATAGTTCAATGGTATGAAGCAGAAGCATAGGCTAGATCACGAGGGGCATAAAGCTGATGGATGTTCTCTCGCATTTTATTCTATAATGAGAAAACATTTGGAGCGCTCCTTATAATTTCCATAGGATGCAGACTTACTAAGATTGTTTTTTGAAGGCTGCAGTGTGTTTGCCTGCTTGATGCTGTTGAAAGCGGTAGAATTGGCGACAGCCTAAGCTCTGTGGGTCCTGCTGAAAAGCCCGGTGAGGTGTTTGGCTCTATCAGGGAGTGGGTTATAATATATCCACTTTCCTTTCAATGCATCAGTGAGGAAATCTCCCCCTCCAGGAACTGAAAGGCTTTAATTTTGTGAATCATCAAAGCCTTTTTCTTATGTGTGATGTAGAATAACCTTTTCCTTTCAGAAAGTCTAATGCAATAGCCTCACCAAGCTCAGGGTGTCACCAGATAGCATATGCGTGGTGTGTGTGAAGAGCAGAGAAGGCCATTCAGTGCTGAGCTACATATTTCATAATTCCTTGTGTTAGAAAATCCACGACCCATAAAACACTTACCTAATTTGTGGTGTTTAAATAAAGCTGAGTGGTTCTCCTTTTTCAAGAACTGCTTTATAGCTATCTTCCTGTCAGAATTCCAATTATTCTATGACTCAGTTGGGTATGTGTCTAGCTTTTTAAAAATTCATTTTTGGGGTACTTTTTTGGGTAAGAATGTAAAGAAGTTTTTCGAAGAAGTTTGTAAGGGAAAGGCTTATATAATGATACAGGATTGCATTAAATACATATACATTTTATTTCATTCTTTGAAATACTATGTTAAAAATTAAGCCTTACTTATAACTGTTTCTTTTGGTACATCTGAAAACATGCCAATTCATTCCAGCCGAGGGATTAGTTGCTATCTAAAGTATTCAGTATTTACCTTTCTCAGGCCTTTGGATTAAGACTCCTAGACAAGTTGTAGAATCAGACTGAAAACTTTATATTCATAAAAGATTCATTTTTCCTAAATTTTACAAAACCTGTGCATAGGCACAAGTTAGCATTTTCATCTGTAGCAGAGCCTGGCTGGAGGTTTACCTTGTCAGTGTCTGCTTTCTCCTCGTTAAAGAGAAAACTCTCATGCGTGGCCTTCTCTGTCTCCTCCCAGTCTGCCCAAGGGGGGCAAAGGACCTGGAGGTAGATGCGGAGCCCTGTACAGGGCACATGTGTCCCAAAATGAATGATCACTTGCCAGTCATACACATCTATGACTCTGAACTATGAAGAAGTGAGAAATAAATCGTAATTGTGTTAAATCACTGAGATTTTTGAGGGGTTTTGTTTGTTTTTATTTTAAACTGTAGCTCTTTGGGTGGCACCCATTTTCCTTTCCTCTCTCCTCTTCCCCTGACCCCCTCTCCTTCTTATTCCTATTCTTTTTCATATAGTTAAGCCTTTTTTGATGTAATACCCAAATCAAACTGCCCTAAGTTAATTTGCATTAAAACTTCCACAGTGTTGAAATAATAGGAAGGGTCAGGAATGAAACAATTAATAGATTCCACTTTTTCTTTAAGCTTACAAGCTAAATATTGAAGATAATTTCATTAGCTGTTTGGATGGGTGACACTGGTCTAGTTTAAAGACTCTGTAAGAGTCTCATGGAAACAGTGACAGACAGACAAACATAGTTATCTCTGCACTAATGACCCAGCAGATGTGTACATGGCAAACCTCTTCTGAGGAAGAGGAAGCCAGTGTGTATGAGCTTGAAAATCAGTCAGCCCCAGCACCAGCCAGCTGTCCTCATTTGACTGCCCGGTGCACATAAGTGGCCTTGTGGAACTATGTCAGACTATGACAGTAGCCTGGGAAAGTTTGAGGGCTAGGTAGGACCCAGCGAGGCTTCCACAAACTGCTTCACAACAGCTTTATAAAAAATTCTAAAATTCCAGTCTGATTTTGTATAAGCTGCTTTCTTAAGCTCCCTGCTCTTTACATCTAGCTCTATGTTGGTGATTGTCAAGCTGGACTCAGGGATCCTAGCTGGAGGATGCCTCAGGAAGTGAGCGCTAGGAACTCGGCCTGGATTTAAGCAGAACGCTTCATTGGGTTCTGTTTTTGCAATCTGGGTTTCAACATAAACAGTGAGGACTAGGGCCACTGAGATAGCTCACGGTCTGAAGTGCCTGCACAGGCAAGTTTAGGCAGGTGCAGGGGACCCGTTCTATCCCCCAAACCACATGCTGTGCCAGCCCTGCCCTTAGGACAGGCTGAGTCAACCAAAAAAACAAAAATAAAAAGCAGTGAGGAAAACTCCTTGGCTTTGAGGGGTTATGAACTGTTGCTTTAAGTTTTCCCTGGACGCCACATCACTCTCAGAGTTTTAGTGTTAAAACCATGATGTCCCCAGCTTGCTACTTTTCTGAGCCTCCACTCAAGTCCCACTCATATGCCACCATCCCCACTTGCTTGATGTGTCATCCACACCCCCTGCAACACTCCTGAAATAAAGCACATCAACCAGCCTACTCTTCCTCCTTAATAAATGACTTCACCAGGCACTTGATTACTCAGCACAAAACTCCGAGTCATCTTGACCCTTTTCTTTACTTTCTCCACATCCAATCAGTCATCTGGTCCCATAAAATATCCTTAATTGTGCCTTACATATGTCCTTCCTCTCCATCTTCACTGCTACTGCAGTGGTGTGGACCCTAGTCCGAATCCTCCATCTACACAACGCAAGCAAGAATCTTCTGCCCAGTAGCTGCATATCTCCAGACTACAGTAGAAATCATAATTGTTAAAATTTGCAGTTAAAAATTGCTTTTATGTACATTATTGTGTTTAAACCTTATAACATTCCAGCAAGAAAATATTGTTGTTCTCCTTAATTTAGAAAAGGAAAATTGTTTTGTCTAAGGAGTCTGAAATTTGGATGCAAATCCAATGAATGTAACATTTACGCTGATGAGAGGAAGCCATACTGCCAACACGCATTGTTGCTGCCTAGGAGACAAAAGTCCAGACCTTTTAACTGGGAAAATCCTCTTTATAATTGTGTCTCTGGAGCTTATGTAGTAGTTCGTAATACAGCACTGGAGTTAGGACTCACGTTCTAGTGCAAAACCTTGGATCAGCTACCTGGGCTTGCTGAAGTGCAATTTCTTAGGCTGGGAAGGGACACCAACAGCAGTATGTATCGTCAGAGTCACTGCGTGGCTGCAACACAATTGAACAAGTACTACACTGTGCTTTTCCCAAGGAAAGTGTTTGGTGAATGTTGGTTGATGCTGCCAACATTCCGTAGAACTTCCCATCCCACTCATCCTGTTCCCACTTCCTATCTCCTGTCCTTCAAGGGGACCACATCATTCTCTGCTTCCTTGTTTTCAAGCCAGGACTCCTAATTTGCACACACACACACACATGCACACACACCATTTTGTGCTCATCTCTGTGGTTAGAAAGTGGTCAGATAATAGAGACCTTAATGGTAGCAGTGGAAACACCCTCAAGGCTGGTCAGTGAATCCCAGGGGGTATCTCTGCCCACAAGGTAACACTTGACTTGCCAAAGCTGGCTTCTGCTTTTGGATTTTCATGTCTTTGCCCTGCCTTCCCCACTCCCATCTCTGCGCCCTGATTGTAAATTTGTCCCCAGGGCCTGCCCTTGCTGGATTTGTGAGCCTTCTTCGTGGTGACAGCTGTCTGATCTTGCTCCAGACCAGTGCTGTGTCCTTGGCTTAGGCTTTGGCGTCTTGTTCCCCTTCTGGCACCTTACCTTTCTGTCTCCTGTCTGTAGCTTTTCTGGAACCTACAGCTTCTGGGACAGTGGTTCCAATAGGGCGACCGTAACTCTTACCGTACTGTTTATGTTATGTTTGTATCTTTCTCATCCTTTAGACTGAACTCCTCCCAGCACTATATGTTGGTAAGTTTCTAAATATTTGAATGTGTCTTTATTCATTCAATTTTAATCTATGTTTCCAAGGTTAACTGTGCTTCATACCAAAGTATTTGTTAACATCAATCCTCTCTTGCATGTAAACTTCTTGAAGGAAGCAGGCATATCTGTGTTTTCTTGGGTCACCTGTGGAGCAAACATACGCTAAGTGTGTGGCATGATCAAAAATACAATGAGGGCTGCTGCCATGTGCCATCCAATAGAAAGGAGGGGGTCTTCAGTATGGGAAGAATGCATCAAATGTCAACGAAGGTATGTGACAAGTTTCAGCTTGTTTGGTACAATCCACTGCTGATGAGCTATGGTTGAGAGGAGGGTGTTTTTTCATTATTTACATGAAGTTTAATTTAACTCTTAAAAAATGCAATGCTCATTTTAAGATCTAGAATCTCTCCTTTAGAGAATGTATGTTTTAAACTGTGCTATAAATCATGGATCACAAACTGCATTGTGGGAGTTGCGTGATCATGCCACTTCCAGTTTCAGCTTTTTCAGAAATGTCACAGGGGATGAAACGTGAGTCTATGATTATACTCCTGAGACCAAGATTCAGGGTTTCAATGGAAATCACCCAGTCTTTTTTTTTTTTTAATCAAAAAAAGCATATCAGTCAAGATGCAACATCAAATTAATGTTGTGTTTTTGGACCTTGATGGAATTGTGCCAAATGAGTGTGTATCCAAGAATTGTATAAGAACTTCTGAATACTAAAAGGGCCTGTGAGAGAGTTTATGTAGAAAATAGCTGGAAAAATAGGCAAATATTTTCATTCATCATGATAGTGCTCCCTGTCATACATTACTTCTGGTACCGCAATTTCTGTCAAATAAGAACATTACTGTACTTCCCCATTCACCTTAATGACTGGGTCTGGTGCTGGGCAACTTCTGGCTCTTCCAGAAGTCAAAATGCCCATGAAAGGTAAACTGTTTGAAATGAATCAGGCATTGAAGGCAGCCATGGACACACAACGAAGGCCGCAGCTTCTAGAACTGCTTCAGAAAGTGGCAAGAAAATGGGATAGGCATGTTCAAAGCCAGGAGGACTATTTTGAGAGCAACAATGGCAGTACTTTTTTACTGCAATAAATTGAAAATGTACAAATATTCACCATTTGTATTATGTCACCTTTATGCTAAAATAGCACTTAAATGGAAATACACAGAAATTTTGCAGTTCTAAGTTAAGCACATTTCTATCTGATTCTCCTGGCATGCCTGCCATTGGATGCACCTTTCTTTTATCGGGCCTTAATTATTTTAATCTATGAAGCAACAGCGGTATCTAGGTGACCACTAAGTCCATCTGTGGTGTATGGTTCTGAGATATAGTTAGAATCGCTGGTGCCTCTTCGTCTCAGAACTGACAGACAAAACCTCTAAAAATGTATTGTTTTATTTTTAAAAAGCGGACTTGAAAATTATTTGAAGGCTTTAGGTAAATGTAAAGTAAGGCAACCATGAAATCAATGTTTGCCTGCCTGTCATCTAAAAACATTTATTTTAGGGGAATGCACATTACGCCAACAGTGGGATACCAGCCACCGCCTCATGAGCTGAACGATTACTCCTGATGCCGAGAGGCAGAATGGGATCACCATTACCGAGAAGGCAATTTTGTACAGGCTTTTCGGGAGGCACTTTGACAACATCACAGACTTAATGGATCTTTTAAAAACATATATAACCTCTGAGCTCATCTAAGATAGTCTCCTAAAGATATAATTAGGAACAGTTCATTAGCAAAGTTGTGCCTAACTGATAGTTTACTGCATTTAGATGAGATGAGAAAAGAAACTCATTAAACATTTGTGGGTGGAATGAAATACTGTACCGTTTCCCAAACAAGTGACAACGGATATTTTTGGCTATATTGTTGGTTAGTGCTCTCTAAATGTTGTGTGGCTGGGCACACAATGGGGAAGAAACTCCAAATGACTCCTTCGGGAAGCTCAGTCTTGCAGCTGAAAGCCTTCATGCAGGACAGAGAACCACTTTCTTTATCCCCTCCCCAACTCCATTATTCAACAAACTAGAGGAAATGGAACATCCTGCGATCTGAGGAAGAGGTCTGAGTGCATGGGGGAAAAGTAGGGGAGATGTCGAAAAGCATAAAGGTAGAAGAAGCTAGAATGGAGATCCAGGGGGAGCTTCTCCATACCTCACTTTGTGGGCTGATGGAAAAAGACGCAAAGGACACCGGGTAAGAAAGCGCTCTCTTGCGCCACCTTCTGCTCTACATGTGTAAGTGAACCAAAGAGAAACACGTTTCTTTTTCTAGACATTTTTATTTTTATTAGTACATGTTTGCGGCACATAATGATTACTTTGATCGTGCGGAGTTGATACCAAACGGTTAAGATGTAGTAACCATAGTAAACCCACGCAGCTTGTCCTACAATAGGAAATAGGGGTGATCACATTATATGATGAATGTTTAAATATTTAAAAAAAATTACGTTTAGCCCATCATTCTTACCACTTTCTAAAGCACTCTGAAAGTCCTACTGTAAGTGGTTTTATGAAGTATCACTTAAAAAGTGTGATGAGTGCCGACCAACGAAAGAGCAAGCTCCTAAAAAAACAGCACAAAGGCCAGCCAGATAGTTCAGAGGACTAAAGCATCTGCTTAGGCAGGCACAGGGACAGGGGTTCGATCCCTGGCGTGCCAAGTCGGCCCCGCCCCTGAGATTAGCTGAGACGGCAACTGAGACTGGGCCTGGTGATGCGTGCCTGTAATCCCAGCACTTGTGAGGCTGAAAATAGGAGGATCACTAGTGTTATAACCTGTGCAATTGATTCCAATTTTGTAACTCTGTATGTTTCCACTATAACTTTATT
>NDGN011482111.1:0-10818 GCA_002564285.1 Tympanoctomys barrerae
TACTTTCTCTTAGTTCAATGAGAAGGAAGATTTGTACTAATAGTGTTTAGACAAAATATCATGGATGCATCTTGTCCTATGAATAACTACTACAAAGACAACAATATGTGATGTATTAATTATTGTAACTGTCCTACAAACCTGATTTGAAGCTTTCTCACTGCTATGTCTTTATCAATAAAATTAATTTTAAAAAATCACCACAGATTATATTGAGGTCTTGGACCTTCCCCCCAATCAAGAAGGGTCTCTGAGGATCTTTCATTGCTTTCCTTGTCTTCTGTTTCTGCCAAGGGGAGTCTATTTTAGGGACTGTAAAGCTACATGATCATCTCAATAGATGCAGAAAAATCATTTGACAAAGTCCAACACTCGTGATAAAAAAGAAAACTTACAGAAAATTGGAATAGTCTTTATCTCAATCTAATAAAAGCCATTGTTGACAAACCAATAGCAACATCATTCTAAATGGACAAAAAGTGAAAGCACTCACTATGAAACCAGGTGCAAGACAAGGATGTCCACTATCACCACTCCTATTCAGTATAGTTCTGGAAACATTAGCCAGATCAATTAGACAAGAGAGAGAAATAAAAGACATAATTAGAAAAAAAGGAGTTAAATTATTCAGTGATGATAATGTACGTGCAAGACCCCAAAACTCCATGAAGAAACTCCTAGAATTAATAAACAAATACGGGCGTGTAGCAGGATACAAAGATGACTCCATTTACACAGCATCTGAAGAATAGATCAGTCCACACAGACAGAATACAGAGAATGATAGCTGCAAGGCACTGAGACAAAGAGAAAGTGTTGAGGAGAGATTGATTCATAGGTGAACATACAACTTAGAGTGATGGAAATGTTTTGAAACCAGCGAGAGGCGGCCAAGGCAGAACACTGTGAATATACTAATTTCACTTTTAAATGGTTAAGTCTATATCATGTGAACTTCAACTCAGTAGGGTTTTTTTTATTAGTTGTATCAAAAGTGGTCCTAAATGTGCCTGTCACTTCCCACCTGTGAGTGAGCCTGGGTTCTAACTGCAGTTGGGGGGATATTTGCTGTCTAGCTCGTCTGGCCCTAGGTACGATACACAGCTTTCCTCATCAAAACACTATTTGAGAGATGAGCAAACAGGCTTAGAGAACAAACAGCAAACTCATATAGTTGTTCATCTGTATGACAACGCTGGAATCTCCATTTCCCATTCTTTTAAAGCACTGGGATTTCCAGTGGTCACTAACTAATTCTTCCAGTGTTCTCCTAAGAGGGAGAGAATGAAAATGAATCTTGAAGCCTGAAGAAGGCTGACAGCACCAATGGAGACATGTGATAATAAATCCTTCTCACCTCTAGCCTTACAGCGAGCACTGCCAACCAGCCTTGGATACAGACTAGAAACTTGTGAAATTCCAAGCACCAGTTTTGTCTGGATTAAGGAAAAGAAGACATCCTTCAAGTGTTATTCTTGTAAATGCACAGAAAAATGAGGACTCTACATTAAGTAACTAATGTACAATACTTCTCTGAGTGGTTTTGTTTTGGTTTGGTTTCCTCATGGGAGGCTTGAAGATAAACGTAACTTCTTTTTCTTTCCAAGCTCCTGGGAGGTTGTTTGTGTGTTTGTTTTGTTTTGCATTTTGGTTTGTTTGTTTTGCCTATTCACCACAATGCTACAATAACTGGTTAAATCCAAACTCTTATGTGGTTTATGCCAAGATGAGGTTTGTTTTTTTTTTAACTGTATCTAAATTACTTCATGAAATAATGCTGCTATCTGCCTCCAAGTTGCTGTCAAAGTCGGGGCCAAAAGCTCAGCTACAAAAAACAGAACAAACTAAACTGTAGGTCTTCAAGGAAATAGTGGGGCAGAATTCATCTCTGGGGATAACCCTTGGTAGACATTTGATTTCATGTTTTCCTCTAAATGGTGTAGGTGTTGCCCATACAACATATATTTCCTAGTTAAATTCTAATTCTAGAGCCAATAAGAAGTTCTGATATGTAAGCTGTAGTTTTTACCCAACTTCTACTCTGCTCCAAATAAAATATGAGGGAAGCATCTCAGCTTTCTTAAACTATGCAACATAATCTTTAGTATAAAATACTGTTGTCTATTGATAGCAACCATGGTCTGGATGCATGATGAGTCAAGTGAGGCACATGCGTAAAAGGCCAGTAAGAAAATCTCTGTAAGGAGGGAAGACAGAAACAGATCATCACGATGCAATGACATAGCAAGTGTCGTTGTCCAAATGCAGATTAGCAGGACTCAGAGGGTCAGTGGTAGAGCATAAATTTTATTTTCATTTGCTCTTTATTCACCCATCAATCTTTTACCAGGCAGCCACGATATACAATGTCCCATTCATTTCTCTGGGTTCCACAGAAAGGAACTGAATAAATTTGTATGCATGAGGAGGTTTTATGGACAACTTAGATACCACATGTGCTGGATGTTCATTCTCTGTCCCCAAAGATATATTATCTACCATTTTCACTCTGCCCTATGACCTACAAAGCTTACCTTTAATGGACTTAACACTCATGAATTTTCACCTAAAATCTCTTTCCTATACGTGGCTTGATTTAGTATTTAAATTCCCTGATCAATGTCCTTTATAGCATAGTGAAGCTATATGCACATTCCTATTTTTAATGTTCACTTTCCTTAAATAATGTCCACAAGGTAATTTTCTTGCATATCACAATAAAGACATTCTATTAGTATATCAGGTTTTGTGCTTTGTTTTATATTTTACAAAGTATCTCATTGCCATTGTCATTTATTGTTCTTGAAATCATTTATACCAGGTCGATCTTTTAAAAATCTGGACAAAATTTTACAGGTAAAAATCTCATTGTATATTTCATTTTTGTCAACTTTCAATTAATGATAACATTAAATATGAGTATATTTGCTGCTGTTAGTTGTACTTTATGTTGATTACTTCCAACATATTTACCACAGTATTTACCACAATATGTAGCTGTAATTTCATCACCTGAAAATAAAACACTTTCACAGGTTGTTTAATTGTAGCAAATCTTTTCATTTTACCTAAGTGGAATTAAAATGGCAACATCAAAATTATATATTTAAAATATGTAGCTTTCACTCTTCAAGGGAGACACCTGTGGTACCCACACAGTGGAGCATGACTCAGCTATGAAAGGGCTGAATTTCAGTTATCTATGGAAAATGGGTGCACCGTGACCTCGTAATGCCTAGTGCAATAAAACAAACACAGGAGCTTAAGTGTCACATGACTTCTTTTACATGAGAAGCCCAAAATATAAGTAATGTAAAGAACAAAATAAAAGGTAATAGGAAGCAAAGATAGACCCGTAGATCTAGAGATGAAGGAGGGACCGAGAGAGTAAGAAGGATTAAGATGAGATATGTGACATGTGCCACCTCCCCTAGATGAATGTATTCATTTTGTACCACAAACATGCGCTAATAATAAAATAAAAATTTTCTGAGAACATAAGCCCTTAGTTTTGTGCTATGCAGCTTCCTGGATTTATGCATTTATAAAAGCTCTTAACACAGTGTACTAAGACTCACCTGCCTCACTTGGAAAAATGTGAGCTCTCAAGGGTGGAAACTAGGGCAGCTCAAGGCCTGTCCAACCTGTCTCCATTGGTATTAAATAAATATAAGTTGACTTTAGAGTCATAAATGTTTTAGTTTCCTTTATACAGCATCTAACATGTGTGGCTTTTCAGATGTTTCATCTGAAGAGGTGACCAGAACAGTGCTGTCAACGTCCTTTAAAGCAGGGGATCTGAAGTAGAGCCCTGGTGCCCACTGACTTGGTGAGCTCCGTGCCTACTCTCCTCATATTTTCACTCATTTCTTCATACTGCTTTCTAAGATGATAAGCAGAGATCCAGTTCCCCTCAGAGATCCAGACCACTGAGGGGAACATTCCATCTTGCACACTAGGTATTCTGGTGGTCAGAGCCTCACACTAGGGGTTTTATTCCAGTCAACCAGGATTGGAAGCAGCTGTTACAAGAAATGGATAAGAAGAAAAAATACAGCAACTATTGTTGAATTCCTATTACCTTTCCTAGCAAAATTTTGTGTTGTTTCTAACGCTGGTTTTTTCTATTATTGTTTTGTATTCTTTAAAAAATAAAGAAAAGAAAAACAGGGAGGAAGGAAAGAAAAAAAATACTCCCTGTGTATGTATTAACTTCCTTACGGTAAATCCCATACAGGCAGCAAACATACCTAGAACCCTGCCTGGCTCTTAGTAGGTGTTCAGTGAGTACATGTAATAATATACTTAGGGAGCCCTAAGAAAAGGCATTTGGATTTTCTGAGAATGTGCCATTTGGCAGGTTCAGTGCTAATCACTTTCACGTATGGTCTCAACTTAAAGATAATCCTCAAATCCTCTTTATGAGGTAAATCATTACTGCACTGTTTTATAGAGCAAGAAATGGAGCTCTGCTGCGGCATATAGACTGCTGAGTGCCTCTTCACAGATGAGGCAGCATGGAGAAAAGATTACGGTGAGCGAAAGGGAATTTAGAGATGGCCTAACCTAATATGCACTTCACTGATGGAGAAAAGAGTCCCCAAGAAGCTGAAGTAACGTTGCTGGTCTCACGGGAGTTAGGGGTGGGGGCTGGTTTTGCACCCCATTTTCCCACCCCAGTGGAGGCTCTCTTTGCTCTGTGTCTTATAGCTCATCCTATTCCTGTCCTGCTATATGTAGAAAAGACTGGAAACCACCAGCCCCACAGTTGCCGGGCCTCAAAGAGAACCAACACTGCATGTCCTTTCAATCATCTTTCACAACTTTCAGACAGACGTCAACTTTGTGGACTTGAAGTGTGGTCTTGCATACAGATAGCCTTGTATGTGGCCTTGGAAATTGTGGACTTCTATTACTTGGAGGAACAACATTTACCAGAGAACAGAATGTGCTCTTTTTCTTGTTTTAACTTGACTCTATTATTCAACTAATATATTTTTTTCCTTGTGAAGTATAACAGAGTAGTTTATGACAGGATTTAACATTTAAACCCATAATAGAATGATGCCTCTTTGTCCATGTACCTTGACAATCTGTCAAATAAGGCTAATGTGGATTGCTGAAAGCATGATTATGTTATTAGATAATTCCTTGGTTTAACTTTTTGTGTCCGTGCACGTTACTGATGGCAAAATCAACAAGAGTAATGGGGATCAGGAAGCCAAGGAAAAGAACCTGCAAATATGAACTTGCACTTCCGATGGGCACCAGTGCTTGCTACTCTGGGGGCTGCTGGCTGGATTCCTGAGCCGAGCATCATAGTGGACCATGCTTCTGGGCATGCACCTCTTCTGTGTCCTAAGTCAACACTTCCTGATTGTCCCTTACTTACTTTCTTCTATAATGATCTGAGGAGAGGAGACAACTATCTTTCAGAACCATATAATATTTCCATATTTATGATAAAAGATGCAAATTGTGCATTTTATCAAGCAAATGAAGAGATAAGGAAGTGTGAAAGGCTTTGGTTATGGTGAATTCACACATTCCTCCTCTCTTGGTGGTATGGGGCACAAGAGCCTCCTAAACAATTTCCTTACCTGCTTCACAGCTCCAAAACATCATATCAGAATCATTTTTTTCATAACACAAATATGATCATGTCATTTCCCTGCTGAAAACTCTCCGTGTGACTTTAAACCTACAAAATGAGTATTAATGTAACAACACGACAGACACAGGTGCTGGAACAGCCTGTTCCAACCTGCAAAACTCATGTCTCCAGTTTACATCACAAGCACCCTCCTCAGACAACACTTGTCCACCCATTTCTCAACAACACAGCCGGCTGGTGGCAAGGACAACTGTCCAGCTCTCACTACCTTACGATCTTCCGAGTACACTTTAAGATCTGGTGTACAGATCTTAAAGACTTTTGCAGGTTCAGTTAGTAACACCGTTCTTTCATTAGAACACACACAACATGAAATCAAGCTGTCTGATTCCTTACTGGATCTTAGGTCACTTCCTAGGATGTAGGTGCATAGTAATTAGTGAAATAGACATATGTGATACTCTAATGAAGTTTATCACAGAAAACTATTGAATGCCAACACTATATTTTCCCTTCATTCTTTCTGATAACTCCCTCTGCCTCCTCAAAGTGGAGCACTATCTTGTGCTTACTTGTCATTCTAGTAATTATACAGAATATGCATCAAATAAACATTCATTCTATTTAATAACCTGGGTTGAATTCTATGCAGAATGAAAAGATGAAGTACTCCTCATTAAGGCATTCATTATTCACACTAACATGCAGACCCTGTGTATAAAAACATTCTGGAAGTCACTCACATCCATGGTTATTGAGTTTTCCACATAATTACCTCTTAGTACACCTCCCAAAATTTTGCTACTCTTATTGCCCTCTCTTATACACCCATCAGACAAATAAGACCAACTCAAGACTATGTTTTGATACTGTTTTTAAAAAAATTTTTGTACCACTTTTCAGAACTAACATAGATTCTCTGTTGGAGCAAAATTAAATGTATTCACTGATCAAAATTTGCAAATATCTGAGACTGTTTCATGGCTGGTCAGAGTATGTAGATACTCTACATAGTTAACTAGCCTACCTAGTAGCCCTCCCGTAATATAGTCTTAAATCCAGAAGTGCTTCTTATTGACTTCATGATAAATGTGTTTCCAGAAGGGTCTAAATTCATAAAGAAAAAGTGAAACAGAGGAACAAAGGGAATCTGAATAGAATATGNATCCAAACTGCATGGGGGATAAGGGTACTTCTTTTTAAACCTTGAAGATAATTTCAGAGCAGAAAAAGTATCAATCAGAAAGGATTTATGAAGCTACTCAGGATTCCTCAACTGGCTAAGACTTGGGATGAAAAGATCAATAGAATATTGCACTGCTCAGCCAAGCATTACCTGAACATAGGCAATGGTAAGACGGAAGTGCTCTGCCTTCATTGTGATGAAAATTTAATCCTAGACTAAATGTTTCTCTATCTCATCTAACAAAACATAATAAGCAAACTTCAAAAGGATCAGACCATTTTGTGATAAATTCAAGCATATCTCAAAACAAAGTTCAAAGATATTTTTGGGAATATGTAAATATCGAACACCCTGTAAGACAAAAGTCACAGTATGATTCAGTAGAAAAGCAAAGAAGAAAAAACATACAGAAATGGTAGGATAAAAGTAAGCTAATCATAATGAGTCCAGGAGTGGCAAAAAGTATAGAATTAGAAGACAGGGACCTCATTAAATGGCTACTGTTGTTCAATAGAGTCAAGAAACTAGAGAAAGATAAAACAGCTTTGATGTCTCTTGGTTTGCACCAACAGAACTCCAAGCTCAGACTCTGTCTCCACAAGCTTTGTCACTTTGCCTCTGTCTTTGTCATTCTTCTTGTGAAGACCTAAGTCATTTTATTAGAGCTCACTCTAGTCTCCTAAGACCTCAACTTAATTTAACTGTTTGCATTTGCAAAGGTTTTATTTCCAGATGAGGCTTTAGGTAGACCTGAATATCGTAGGGACACTCTTTAATCTAGTATTGTATAATATGGGAAAAGATGAAATTGGATTCCCCCTAGTGCCATGTATAAAAAACAATTTCATTGACATTAACACTTTTATGTAATTGAAGATACTTGAGGATACTTTGTACTATATATAAATGAATAATTTTAGGCACTGGGATAGAAAACAATTTGAGCAAGATATGCTTTTGGCTACTGCACCTAGATGTATGTTAATATGCTGAGAAGTAATTTACATGATTATCTCAGAAGAGGTAGGAGGAAAAAGCATATAACAAGAATCCATCATTCATCTCTGGAAAACTGGTACAGAAGAGATCTCCCTCAACCTGATGAAGGGCATCTGTGAAAACTCTATGAGTAATATCACACTTGCTGCCAAAAGTCTTAAGGCTTTTCCCCTGAGATTAGAAGTAAGGCAGGGGTCTGTCTTCCCCCATTGCACTTATTTTCAATGTTCTCCGCATCCTTGTCCTACACACCACACAGTCCCATCAGAATGCCTGATGGATCCTCAGCCACACCATCCACTCACTATGGAACTCAGTAATTCTCTCTTAACATCCTCAATCCCCCAGGAGTGTGCAGTAGTCCGCGATGTCACCTTCAATTCTTGCCACTCGTATCATGTCACACAACCTCTCATTATTGGCTTATGTATTTGATGAGTTTCATAGTCTCTAGATTTTACCCTGAGAATCAAAGACATAGACCCATTATGTAGTTCCAACAATTTATCTAGGAATTACTGAAATTAAGCACTCAATAATCACCATGACCTTTCATTCCCCAACCCCTGCCAAAACAATTCAATCAAGGAAATAGAGTGCAGAGATCCTTTCTAATGATTCTAATGTAATCTCCAATTTTTTATCTGTTTATTAAACTTATGCTTCCTTTCTGAAATAAGCCTAACTCCAACCCAGTCTGTTCTATATGTAATATAGAATATGTTTAATATCTTGAATCCTCCAGCCTGCAGGCCTTTATATTTTAATTTAAACTTGGGGAAAAAGCAACACAAATGTAGCACTATTTCTCTAAAATATAACTCTTGTAATTAAAAAATCAGTGTTCAAGTTGTGTCTCTGTTATTGGTTTACAAACATCACATAAGAGCCTAAAGTCCAAAATTTGATGACTTTTTCTCTCTGAATTGCTCCTCACCTCTTTTTTTTTTTTGGCAATGCATATGAAAAACTGCTGCCACCAATCAATTGGTGAATAAAGGAAAAGTTTTACAAGAAAAGAAAAAAATACATAATTAAAATCAAAATAGTTCCCTTTTCTAATTACCTAAAGTGATGAATGCAATATGCTAAGAAATGCTTTTTCCCCTCAGTGGAACAGATTAATAACAATGCCAAAGTTCTGCAAAGGCACAAAAGACCATAAACACGCGTAGCACATATTCACACAGATAACACACGATGAAATTTATGACAGATTTATTGTATGTGTCATATAGGTAAAATACTAAATGCAGAAATTTCAAAGATTTTTGTTTTACAACACAACCCTTCTTCATCAAATATTTTTGTACGAAGGCTGCCTTGAGTGAATTAGGAAAACTGGCCGGTATCTAATTTGAGGCACCAGGAAATGTTATTCAGATGTGTTAGAAAATGAGAACAAATTATTAAAACATTATTTTATGGTATGGCAAAATAACCCAATTAAAAACATCCTCCAGTCCCTGCACATGTGTTATGCAAAATGATGCAGTTCTGAGAAGTAGAGGGTTGGGAGGGAGGTAAGGGTGACTTTACAACAATGAATGACATTGTTTATGGCAACAGCATTAATGGGAGCAGGTTGGTCACATGTGCCCTCCATAAGATGTTGTGAGATGGCATTTTACCTCTGAGATTTTCTCCCCTAAAACCCATCGTCTCATCAGTAAAATAACCAATCAAATGATATCCTAATAGACCAGCACTCCTCAAGACTGCTAAAATTATCAAATACAACAACAAAATGTGAACAATTGCCACTGACTAGAGGAAGCTAAAGACACAGGACCTTTAAGGAGAATGTGGGATGAGATTCTAGATGGATCTAAGGAGAGATTATTGAAAAACTAGTGAAACCCAAATCAAATGGAAGTCGGTTAATCCTAATACCAGGATTAAAAGGTAACAGTAATATACTATTGTCACTTTCTTAACATGTACCTTAAAGATGGTACATGTGACAAATGTACCATCTTGATGCATGATGCTAACCACTGAAGAAACTGCATTGGAAATATATAGGAACTCTGCAGTATCTTTGCTGTGTATGTACATCTGAACTATTTTGAAATTTAAGAATAATGTATTAAAAACGTTTCCTCCTGTCTTCTCAAGAGCTGTTCAAAGATATCAACTTCCAAAAGATTACTTTGCAAAGAGAAGGATTAGTGGACTAGTGAAAAGTCACAAATTCAATCTGTCCTGGAACCTTTCCAGTTCAGTGAGCTTCAAATTCTCTGAGCTACTGTTTTCTCCCATATGAGATGGGATTACCAGTGCTTCTCCTGCGTACTTCTTGTAAAAGACAAGAAAAAAGAACAAGAAGTGTTGAACGCCAATTCTGTGCCACACAATTTACATATCTGTATCTTTTTTTTTGTCATTTTATTTATTTTTTCTGTATCTTTTTTAATCCTTACAATCTTACAAATTAGGCAGCATTAAGCCCATTTTGTAGATAAAAGAGACACAAAGAAATTAAATAATTTTCCTGAGGTCATATTATGAATAAGAAACAAAAAAGAAAAAAGGATTTCTGCAAAAGTTCTTTCCTAAACTACTCCCTGCTCTCTCCTTGCCACCAAGCTATCTCTTGCAGAACACAAACACAAAAGTGTTGTCAACTGCCATACAGCTACACTCCTGCATGAAAACCATGGCTAACACAAATGTCTGAAAGGCTGGTGAATGGCCAAGCACAAATGTCCTATTGAACAAAAAACTTATTGGACAAGAAATACTTGAGCAGTCTTTCAAAACACCAGGCACTGCACTTCCTGTGGAACCCTTGGGTCCCTCTTCCTATATCTGAAGGGCCTGTGTAGGAAATGCTCTGCCTGCCGTTTGGTACCTTGGCAGATTCCTTCTTTCGCTGAAGAATGCTTTGTACCCACATTATCCAGGGCAGAAGCCTGAGAGGCATATTGGTAATGTTATGTGATAATAGTGTATCAAATTCATATTACCAGTTTTGCCAAATGAAATTTAATTAAGCGCAAAAGTGGCTTACTGCAAT
>NDGN011482113.1:0-11771 GCA_002564285.1 Tympanoctomys barrerae
GAATAGTTTTAACTTTTTAAAAAATATATGTGTGTATATTTACTTCCAGTGCATTTCACTTGGCTATTAAGGCTTCTCAGTAAAGCTAGTCCCTGTCTCAGCCAGATACTCAAAGATCCAACATTTCTAAAACTAGCTTCATGCTGACTTCTAAAGTTAGTCCTTGTCTTATCCAAGCACTTAGTGGGTCCAAGCTAACACATAACTGCTCGGAACCATGATAAAATCTCATTAGAAGACGAATCTCAAGCTTTCTTTGTTATATTTTTCTTGAAAGGTACTACATTAAAAAATACTATTAAATGAATTGTCAATTTTGTTGTCCAAAATTTCTAGCATAAAATTATTCTACTTTAATGCCATTAAACTATAGTGATACCTATATCACTATAAGTTAACGAGATAGTGACATAAAATATGACTAAGCCACATAGGTGAAAGTGTATTTATAAGGAAAGCCCTTTATTAAGTAGCATCTTTTGAATTTCATCACGTGTAGGTATTTTCTTATCCAAGATGGCGCAGTATCACCTAGTCTTACAGGCTTGTCTTCTCCCTGCTGCGTAGTCTCCTAGCTTTATACGTGGGGCAGCCTGACTCAGGTGTCTCCAGGGAAAGCACCAGGTGCTTGCCTTTGAACTGGAGTCAAGCGAAAAGTCCATGCTGCGTTTCTGATGGTATTTCTTGAAGTAGCTCTGTAAAGGTTTTCTGAAAGAATCTGTAGGCTTACATGATAAATGCCTATGATAATGTCCTCTTGCATCTTAATGACCTGATATACAGGTGTTCTTGTAAGATCAGAATATTTTGTTTTAGCCAGAAATCTGTGGCATACTTCTATAATCCAAGCATTGATAACCTGAGGCACAAGGAGTGCCATAAGTTCTAGGTCAGCATACAGCCACTTCGTGAGTTCAAAACCAGTCTGAATTAGTAAAGAGGGCCTGTCTCAGAAAAATTGTTTTATTTCAGTTTGTGAGGACTACCTGTTCCTTTTTAAGGTCTAAAGAGACTCTGTGACCTAATGCCATGAAAGGAAAGAAAAACAGAAATGAGTCCTATATCACAGCACTATAAATTGACCCAGATGGGCCAGCCAAATAGCTGAGTGGATTAAAGCACCTGCTTAGGCAGAAGCAGGGACCAGGGTTTGATCCCTGGCATGCTGTGCTGGCCCTGCCCCCGGGGGTGTGCTGAGACTGCGTTTGGTGGCGCACACCTGTAATCCCAGTTCTTGGGAGGCTGAAGGTAGGAGCATCATTACAAGCCCAGTCTGTGGTGAGACCTGTAGACCCTGTACTAAATACATTTTTAAAATAAATAAATAAATTGACCTAGCTGGTTTGTAGTGCCCCCCTCTCATGCAGGTCTACACCTCTTGTTGTGGTGTCTTTGTTGTTCTAATAGACACTGTCTCCTGGTGATCAGAAAGATGGCTTTCACTCTGTAATCGGCGGCTGCGGAAGCCCTGCTTCCTCCCCGTGACAGCACTAGAGCTCTTAATAAGGGCTTGGGGCCGCCGTCGCGCCGGTTTGCCCTCACGTCTGGGTCTAACCCAGGGGTGGGTCCAGAGATGATGTGTAATACATGAAGTCCAGATTTAAAATTAACTACTTACTCTTTTTCTTCCTGAGGCTTTGGGTTTTTTGTGGTGGGGGGGAGTTGGGATGAGGGGGTTACTGGATGTTGGTTTGGTTTCTTGTATTTGATTTGTTTTGCTTGTTTCATTGGGTTGTTTTGTTTTTTGAGACAGGGCCTCCCTGTGTAGTCCAGGCTGGCCTCAGATTCATGGCAGTGGGCCTGTGTCAGCCTCCTGAGTATCAGCACTGACGGTGTGCAGCACCGCACCTGGCCCTTCCTGAGATTTAGATCGCATCCTCTCGTGCAGAGAAATCTTAGGAAGGAGTTTCTGAAAATCTGTTGCTTTTTCTTACTTTAGGCCTGTCTAATGGAGTCCTGCTCTTTTCTTTCCTGCTTAGCAGTTGTTTGCATTTTCAGGCAGGCACTGTGCCGCTGAGCTCTGTCCCCAGCTTAGGTTATAGTTCACGTTTGTATGTACCTGATTGCCAAGAGGGATTTGAACAATTTGTTTTCATACTCTCCTGGCAGCTGCAGTCCTGCAGTTTCACTCAACATTTCTTCTACAAGTGTAAAACACAAGTAATTGTATTATGTGCGTTGTCTATTTTTCAAAAATACGAAAAGCAGGTGTTTTTTAAAAAAAAAAAAAAAAAAAAAACAGTATTTCTGGGGCCGGGGAGATAGCTCAGTAGAATAAGCGCTAGCCTGGCAAACACAAGGGCCTGAGTTCAATCGCTGGTTCTGAAAAATAAAAATAAAAATAAAAAATAAAAAACAATATTTCTAATCCATATTTTTTAACTGGTTAGTGTCCACTTAGAATATTAATTGTGTGGGAATTACTGTGAGACAAATGAGCACAGATGTGAAATAAATGCATGGAGTATGCTCCATTCATAGGAAAATGCAGCTTAAAATGTTGGTAAAGTATCTTTTTAACTGCAATATGGGCTGAAGTTTAATGTTTTAATTTTTTAGTCCATGTTTGTGGTATATACTGTTTACATTCCTTGTGGGGAGTTGGTACCTGTACAGAGTGCATGATTCCTTTTTTTAGTCTCCTCCTTTCTCTCCCCTTGTCTCCATCTTCTGATTCAGTTCCCATTTGAGAAAAATCTATTTTCTTACCTTTTTATTTTATTCTTTGTATTTTGGGTTTTTGTTTTTGTTTTTATTTTGCATATCTGAAGAGAAATCACATAATATCTGTGCTGTGTACTTTGTTTATGTCACTTAACATTATGATCTCAGAAGACATCCGTTTTTTTTACAAACACTCGCTTACCCTTTATAACAGAGTAGTGCTCTATTGTATGTGAACTGTATTGTCTATATTCATCTGTTAATGAATATAAAGCAGGGAGATTTAGCGGTCAGGAATCGCGCGGCTGTGAACACGAGTGTGAGTTTCTCACTGTAATGTGATGCCTTTAACGCTTGGGGAAGATACCTAGTAGCAGCAAAGCTGGATTGAATAGAATTTGTTTCACTGAGGACTCTACCTGCTGACATCCAGTGTGCTTTTACTAGTTTACATTCCTGACAGTAATGGAGAAGGGTTTCTTTTTTCTCCATAGGCTCATTAGCATTTTTTACTACTTGATTCTGTAGTCAGATGGAATTTCATTAATACCCGTTTTGATGAAGTGTGGGAAAAAGACATTTTCACATACTTTTGGTGAAAAATTCACATAGTGTTTTTGGAGACCGGTTAGATAAGATTTTCCAGTGCTTAAAGTAAACATAAATTTTGGTCTGAACACATTCCCACCAGCGTGCACCACTGGTATCACATGTTGTATGGCCCATTAGGTGGCATGGAACAGCCCCATGCATGCCACCCGATGGGACAGTCCCATCGGCACAAGCCCTGCCCAGCAGTGAGGCATACTCACTGTATGGCCCTGTTATAAACATGTTAAATCCACCTTTTTGAATATTGGTCTGAATGTATGTAAAACGTTGGTTACTGACTTCTTACAGGGAGAGATATTGCAGACATCCTAATTGTCCATGAGTGGATAGGTAAATCAGTTACTGTGTTATGTCTTTACTGGTGAAAACTATAGCATTATCAGAAAAACAAGCAGAAGCAGGTCTCTACATATCCTATAAGGAAAGTTCCTTTATATAGTACAAAGAAAAAGGAAGAAAGTCCATATTACGTAACCACTCCTTTTGATCATAACAAAAAAAAGAACCTGTGTACGTTTGAATTGACAACTCGAAACAGCTTACATACTTATTTTCACTCTTTTTCAAAACCAGCTTTTAGAGATTAACTGGACGGGGCTGACCAATCTTCTGGATATCCCTGGATTAAAGTGAGTGCTGTGGGGTCCTGGCATAAGCTGGGGATGAGGTTGTGTCTTTTTAAAGGTCCTAAAAATAACACAATAAAGGAGAGACAAGACCTCACAAGACCATGTAGAACCAGTGCTTCCCTCTAGGAGCCAGCAAAGAGGAGAGTTGAGGTTTTCTCCCAGCCGTGCATGAACTGCCTCACCCAGAGGAGCAAAGTAGAACTGTTTCAGGAGTGTCCTACCTTTGCTTTTTATTCCTCCCAAGTGGCATTTTAGAAAAGTACCGACCTTTTCATGTTGTGTGAATTAAAATTTTAATTTGGTTTTCTCATAAACAGTAGAATAAATCTTGTGTTTAAAGTCTATCCCTGTGCTCCTCCAAAGCTGCCTCTTCTTCCCTTTTGCACCCCACTGTGAAAGGACTGGGGTCAGAATGGGGCCTGAGTGAGGTGTCTGCCATCCTAGTAGGAGTCCCTTCTCCATTCTGTTCAACTTAGTGTCCAAGAACCAAGGAAAATGCCCACAGCAGTCACCTGGCACAGTAAGGGGCACGTCAGTCTGGGCCACGTGGGTACAGCTGGCCCTCGCCCCCACCCTCACTCTTGTGGCCTCCCTGGGATGTCCCACCTAACACCCAGTTGCCGAAGCCACCAAGGTTGACCCAAGACCCAACTGATGCATGTCAGTCACCCTTCCACCCTGGCCCACCTGGCTGACGTGTGCAGACCTGGGCAGTCCACTGCCAAACAGCAGGTTTTGAAATTACCACCTTCTAAGTGCATCTTTACTGATTAAACTACTCAAAGTTTAACATGCATTGCTTACTGGTGATAATTGCATGTTTCTAGTGAGTATTTGGCTTATCTGTGGATATTTTTTCCTAAAACAGTTCATAAATTAAGTTACGAATGTTTGGCTTCAAACTAATTTTTATACCGCTGTATGTTTGTTTCTGCCTCTGAAATAGCCATTCAAAAAAGTTTCATTTTTTCATCATAAATAAAAGTGTGTATTAGGTACTACGGTTTAATATAGAACCTGTTTTCTTTAACAGATTCTGCAAAAGAAAGGTCCAACTTTAAAAGGTTTGCTGAGCCAGTCATGGTGGTATATACCTATAGTGCTGGCCGGCAGGAGATGAGGCAGAAGTACTGCAGCCAGTTGAGCCAGGCTGGACCATATAGTGAGCTCAGGGCCACCCCAGCTGCACAGCGAGACCTTCTCTCAAATAACTAAGATACAAATGAGAGATTTGTTAAAGTGTGTGTCAGGGTGTGTGATCACTGTAATCACATACCTGGTGTATTCCATTTAAAGGAGAAAGGGTTCGTTGTGGCTCAGGGTTTTAGGAGTTTCATTCCATGGTTGGTTGGCTCCCTGTGTTAGGCCTGTGACAAGGCAAAGCATCTTGAAGAGGAAAGCCCCTGACCTTGTTACAGTCAAGAAGCAGAGACAGAAAGAAGCAGGGGGATAAGAAAGTACCCACCCTGTAACCCACGTCCTCCAGTTGGGCCTGCTTCCTGACAGCCTCACCAAGGGACTCATCCCTGGATAACGCACCCTGAGAGCAGCGTTCTCGTGCTTCGCTCCCTCTTCAGGCCCCACCTCGGAACATTGCTTCCTTGGGGGATCAAACCTCATACCTGAGTCTTTGGGGCATATTTTATAGTTAAGCCATTATACCAATTCAAATGGTCTTAAAGAGGTAAGTGCATAATTTTTTTTTCAGTACAGGGGATTGAATTCAGAACTTTGCACATAAAATACTCAACTGTGAAGCTACATCCTCAGGGTTTTGGGTTTTTTTTTTTTTTTTTTTTGTATTTCAGGGAAGGGTTTACAGGATGTTCAGGGTCTCGCTACTACATCAGACTCGTAGTGATCCACCTGTTTACAGCCTCTCGAAAGCTGAGATTACAGTCGAATGCCACCATGCCCAGTCTCAATTGCCATCTCAATGCACCCCAGGGGCGGGGCCGGCACAGCAAGCCCAGGGATTGAACCCCTGGCCCCTGTGCCTGCTTGCAGGTGCTTTAATCTGCTGAGCTATTGGGCTGGCCCTACATCCTCAGTCTTGAAAGAGATGTTTTTTAAAGCAGTTTGGTTGGGAGACCAAAACTAGCACTGACTGAACGCTTGCCCTGAGCCCAGCTGGTCCCTCACAGAGAGGCACAGATGGGTGTTCGTGCCCGGGGATGCTGCAGGGCTCTCTGTGCAGTGGTGGCCTCAGCAGGATGAATCCCTACAGCTTGTGTCCAGGCAGGCTCTGTCCATGATCAGCAGCACTTGCCAGCTTCTGCTATGCAGACTGCAGCCTCCATTGGAAAAGAACTTTCCCCGCTCATTCCAGCAAAGTGCTAGGGCTGGCTCATGCATGTCTACCTATGGATAGATTCCCATGATTCTGATGGTTAAATTTTTACTTATATTTAGCCCTGGAGAAAACAAAACTCCAGCGTGAGGGATCCCCAAAGGGAAAACTTCCACTGGGGATGGTGGAGGAAATAAAAGTAAGCCAGGCAGAAAACACTGGAAACTTCCCAGCCAGGATTCATTCTCCTTGGCTTCTTTAGTGTCATGGTGTCTCAGTTACTCTTCTGTAGTTGCTGGAAAAACATCCAACACCCAAAATTAAGAAAGGAAAAGTTTATTTAGCTCACAGTTAGTGGAGGTTTCAGTCCATAGTCCGCTGGCTCCAAGGCAGAGTAGCACATTGAAGAGGGTAGCAGTCCATGGCAGCAGAAAGCAACAAAGAGGGAAGGGACAAGCGGTAACTGTGGTGTCAGGCAAACCTCTCTTCCTTTTACACTGCGAAGACTAGCACTCCTTGGAGGAGGTGCTGCTGACCATCCTTCCTCCAGTCCTTTTATATAGCCCATGAATGCTGTGTCACGCTAGGGAGGTCCCTCCAGGCCCTAGGGAGGAGGTGTAGAACTACACAGTGTAAGTGCCCTCCTCTTGCACAGGACAGGGATGTTTACCAAGTAAGAACCCTGGCTGTCTGCTGAGTCACTTAATTAAACTTCTACACTTCTCAAGTTGACACAGTGTATCAACCACTACACATGGGAAGACAAACTGTTGAACATCAGCTTTGCTACTCACACCACAGGAGTGTTAGCCACAACATGATGTACTGGATCCTCACAAGGTTGTGTATGATGTATGTGTATGCACACAGTGAACACACGTGGCAGTATATCCACACTCGCACCGCAGGCTTCATTTTATTTAATCACACAGTAGTAGTTTCTAATTAGTAATTTATAGGTACAAATCTTACCTATGCAGTATAAAAATGTGTGCTCTCATGTATTGTATACATATGCAGTTCTGCCATATACATGTGTTACATATGCAGAAATTTAAAATACAGCACTTAAAAATAGGCTGTCCACGGTATGAAAAGGCTCTATAGAAATACTCCTTTAAAGCAAAATTGTAGGCGAGACGTGCAGGGCAGTGTGGGAGCCGGCCACCGTGAGGCAGTTGGCCATGGGGCGGCCGTGGCAGGGTTTTGTCCTGCCCGGCTTTGGGTGACCCTGCCAGTCTTATGCTCTGCAGTCCATAGAGGAGAAGAGCACAAGAGATCTCTAACCTGTACCATGGGGGAGCCTGGAGTGTCAGGAAACAGCAGTGGCTGGAAGAAACCCACAGGAGGTGAGTGGGCTCGCTTGGGCCACGTGGGTACAGCTGGCCCTCGCCCCCACCCTCACTCTTGTGGCCTCCCTGGGACGTCCCACCTGACACCCAGTTGCTGAAGCCACCAAGGTTGACCCAAGACCCTGTCGATCACCCTCCCAGAACTCTATTCCATGTGAAAGGCTCACTTCCTGTGTGGTTACTGCAACCTGAGGTGGTGCAGATAGGCTACTTGTTCTGCCTTGAGGATCAGATTGAAGTGAATCGTGTCCCTATGCTGCAGCATAAATACACCTGTTTAATGTTGATGTTTTACCCTTCATTTACTGATCCTGAGACAGTTGACTTTTCGAGCATTATGTCTTAAGAGTAGAGGGCATCCAGTGGCTACCTGAAGGCTTGGAACTGTCCTGTATATTTAATCCGTTCTGGATCTCACTGATAAGCCTTCATTTGACTGATTCCTGAGTCTGCGCCATGGCTTCGGGATGTAGTGCAGCTCTCAACAGTTGAAATGAAATGCAAGATCGCAGAACTGGAAGCCAAGCTCAGAACTGACCATGAAGGTGGTAGATGGAAAACTTGTTTTGAGGCACAACTTGAGTTGAATAATCAGCTACAAAGACAAATTGTATTTCTGGAAAAGAAAATGAAGCATCTATGGAAATCCTTCAGATAGGTTATCTTCTACTCATGTTTATGAGCGAATGCCAGTGGAATCCTTAAATATATTGCTAAAACTAGAAAAAGGAAAAGGTCTTGAAAGTCAAGTGAAAGACTGCACTTAGACTGGAGCAAGAGTCGAAGGCTTATCAGAGGACCAGCAGTGAGTGGTCTACGTACCTAGCTGAAGTGTCTTATTGCTTGTTTGGTAGAGAAACACATGTTGAAATTTTGGAAGAAAACATATTAAGTCCTAAATATGGAGGGTCAAAAGGAAATTATTTAACTTTTATGAGGAAATAAAATACTTGTGTAAAAAAATTATATATTCATATATGTTATATGTAATTTATATATAATTGTGTGCCTTTTGTGTAATAAAATTTGAGGATCTTGGTTCTCATTTAAAGACTGTCAAAATATGAGAGCCATTGCAAGCCTCATGTTTTAAATGTCCCACAAAGAAGGAGCCAGGACAGTGAAGCTTTGCCGTAAGCTGTACAAAATGGGCATCTGCACACTGTGCTTACTGGTTAAAAAGGAAAGTGCAAGCTCTGTTTTGGAGTGCTGGGGGCTCCTGAGATGCATCAGGGAGGTGAGGAGGAGGAGCAGTTCTCAAGGACCGCCTGGGACCGGTGTGTCCCAGGAGAGTCACCAGGCTGAGTGACAACGTGGCGGGCAGGGGCCCAACCTGGTAGCTCAGTGGACTAAAGCGCCTGCCTAGGCAGAGCGCAGCGGCTGGGTTTTGATGGCCAGTGAGCAGAGCCTGCTGGGCCCCCCGCCCCCAGGGCACACTGACAGCGACTAACACTGGGTGTGGTGGCACATACCTGTAATCCCAGCACTTGGGAGGCTGAAAACAGGAGAATCCCTACAAGTCCCATCTATGTAGTGAGAACGTGTAGACCCTGTCCTAAGTACAGGGGGGAAAAACTTGGAGGGCAGGAAAATCTGGAAGTGAGAGCCGCCTCGGGGAGCACGAATCCAGACATGGCTACACGTGGAGAGCAGTGCTACGTGTGGCTTCGGAGTTGGGGCGTTTTAGAGTCCATTCCCAGGCCACGGAGATAACTCAGAATTCTAAGCACCTGCTTAGGAGCGCAGGGACTGGGGTTCGATCTCCAGCCTGCGAGCCGACTCTGCCCCCAGTGAGGTGTGCAGGCTGCCAAGATTAGGTAGGTGTGGTGGCGCACGCCTGTAATCCCAGTGCTGCGGAGGCCAGCACAAAGAATCACCACAAGGCCGAGCTGCATGGTGAGACCCTGTACCAAATGTATTTTTTAAAAAATTAAAATCCAAAAATAAATAAATGAAGTCCATTTCCCCATTTAGCAGAGGGGAGGGCCTGGGAGGCAAATCTGTGTCTTGGCTCATGTGAATGTCTGGTAGCAGGCGTTTGGTTGTCATTTGGTGAACGAAGATGATGGTGGTTACTCTAAGTGGGGATTCTCAAATACGTAGTTACATGTGTCTTAGCAATTTTGCACCTAACTGCCAAGAACTGCTGTGGTTCCTTAAAACGTCAGTGTCCAGACAAAGCTGTTCTGTAGCAATGACACTTTCATTTTATACTTTCAAAAGTTGTCATGTGAACAATATTTAATTGTCCTTGCAGAGATGAACAGTTCCTTTAAGCATTTTTATTCATATTCTGAATTAGGTATCCAGTGGCTATTATATACAGTGGCACCAAATTATTAGTATTGCTATGAAGAGAGCAAATTAAATTATCTCATTGGGACCTGGCATACAACAGGAGAGGCAAATTTGTGTATAAATGTGGAATGGGTTCATAGGTATTCTGCTTTCAGCTGGGGATATAGCTCAGTGGCACAAGGTTGTGAGTTCCATTCTTGGTACTAAGAAAAGAATAGATATTCTACTAATGTATGTTCTTCAATATTAACTCTATTTCAGATATTATATATTAAAGTTAGACATTAAATCTAAAGTTATTTTAGGGCTGGTGAGATGGCTCAGTGGTCTAAAGCCCCTACACAAGCTAAGCTAAGCAAAGCACAGGGACCGCGGTTCAATCCCCCAGCACCACATGCCAGCCGGCGGCGCCCCCTGGTGGGCTGAGCTGGCCACACACACATGCAAAATAAATAAACAAATTTTTTTAAAAAGTTATTTTAGGAGTAAATAAAAATTATTTAGGAAATTATTAAATGTAGGCTTGCTTTGTTCTAAGAATAAATTCAACCTCCAGCCTTAGCAGGATTGCAGCTGAAATGCGAAATACATGCCTGTAATTTCAGTACTTTGAGAGGCAGAGGGAGGAGGAGAGCAAGTTAAAACCTGTCTCAAAATAAAAAGTGGGGGACTAGCTAGAGATGTAGATTAGTGTGAAGGCCTTGGGTTCAATCTCCAGTACAGAAAGAATAAATGCTGGCTTTAAATTCAGTTTTGGAAGATGACAGTTTTGTTTTGGAGAACTACAGTCCGTTCTGATAATGGATGTCATGGTTGTGCTATGTTTGTTGTTAAAGCTGATAACAAGTTTTGACGTGTTTTGTTTTTGTTTTTACTTTCCAACTAACAGTGGCTTATCTGATACTATCATTTTGGATATAATATCAAACTATCTGGTGCTTCCCAATCGAATCACTGTTCCTCTTGTCAGTGAAGTTCAGATAGCTCAATTGCGGTTCCCTGTACCAAAGGTAAGTGTATCGCAGCACCTCCTAATACTAGGAAGCATGCTGGGCACCATTTCGGTTACACGGGCATTGCGCAGGGTGCTGAGCCATCTTGTGTCTCTCCTGGCAGCGTCTGGGTGCAGAAGTGGCCGCCTGCTGTCCTGCTGCAGAGGTGTGCTCACGGGCCTTGCCCCGCAGGGCGTGGAGAGTGCAGGTGGCCCAGGAGCCTCAGCACGTTCTCCAGAGTTTGGTAGCGCTGACCTGCAGATGCTCTTTCAGGTTGTAATGATAGCTTTGAGCAGACAGCCTGGTTAGTTCAGAAGGCACATACTATTTGTGTTTTTATTAAAACATGGGAGCTTTTAGCAACACGCCAGGTGAGACTGCTGACATGAGAATCTGATAGGGTGCTTTGTGTGAGTTTTCTCTGACTTCAGAATATGGTGACAAGGAAAGTGACAGAACAGGCACTCATATAACGGCCTCAGCTCCACATCTGTAAATTTGCAGATGTTGGAGTTCTTCCCTGTGTGCTCAGCTTGTAAGGGCTTGCCACTGGAGGAACTGCCTCTGGCCACAGTGGGGCCTGGTGCAAGTGGTTGTCACTGCTGGGGTCTACATCTGTGAGTGCACCTGTACCTCGTCCTCCAGGAGGGCTGGAGTGTGGAGCTCGCCGAAATGGGAGCTAAGTCAGTGCTGTTTCAGCAGGTGTGCTGTTTTCATTTCTACTTCCCAAAGGGGAGATGGCTCTACCCAGATGCTATTTACTTTAGGGTTACATTAGGTCTTAGTATACAAATCAACAAATACACAAAAGGCTACATCTTCACATTTCTTAAAGACTCACACACCTAGCTGGTTTGATACCCAAATTACTTATATTGTTGGCATTAGACAGACTTAGTCCGATATGGCCTACTGGACAAGTATGCCTGTTTTC
>NDGN011482114.1:0-13310 GCA_002564285.1 Tympanoctomys barrerae
CTATCTATCTATCTATCTATCTATCTATCTATCTATCTATCATCTATCATCTATCTATCTATCATATATCTGTGATATAGGGTATATATGAGATATATATGTGATATATATGATAGATGATTGATAGATAGATAGATAGATAGATGAGAGACAAGTAGATAGGTAACATTTCCCATTGTCTATTAATGTTGGGATGTAAATGCAAAACAAACATGAATTCTTTTTGTCTCATATATAGTATCTGAATGACAATTTAATTGCTGAATTAGATGTTCACATATTTCAAATTACTTTTACTTTTTATTCAATTCTTATTTAGCTTTGTAAATAAACTTAAGATCAGTTGAAAATCAATAGCTTGGTACTGATCCAAGCACATTTTATTTCCTATTAATCTGAAAATCTCTATCTGTACTTATAGTATCAGAGGTAGTACCAAATGGGAAATTAAATTAATTTGACAGCTAACCCACTCTACATCTTCTCTCTTTCAGGCACACCAATAAATATGAAATGGCCAAAAGGCAAGAAAAGACAAAAAATGTACTCCACATATGGAATGAAATTCTACTAAACAATTGACAACTACTTGTCTTTTCAAAGTGTTTGATTCTGTGTAATTCTTGCCTTCCACCAAATAGCTTGATGTATGCCTGTCATATCTTTTATTTTCCACAATCTTTTTTGTATACTATAGGCCAAAACTTGGTTGATCTTTCCCAAAGTTGTTCTTTATTGGGGCCAGGAAGATAGTTCAGTGGAATAAGTGTTTACCTGGCAAGTGTAAGGTCCTGAGTTTGGCCCCTGGTAGCAGCAAAACAGAACAAAACAAAACAAGACAAGAAGTTTCTCCTCACTGCGTAGTGATTAGGCCCACAACTTCTCAAATGCGTGGATAAGTGGATAGCGAAGATTTAAACAAGAGACAAATTATATGATTTTAGAGCTTCAGGAGGATGGCAGTCCTTTAGCCAAATTCAAGATTTTCTGGGGATTGAGACAAAGAATTTCTCTGGGAAGCCCATAATTAATTGTTTTTTAAACAAAGGCAGAGGGCGGGTCAAATAGCTCAGCGGATTAAAGTGCCTACTTAGGCAGAAGCAGCTGCAGGATTTCGATCCCTGATCCCTGGGCTGCTGTGCCGTCCCCACCCCCCACCTGCGGGCACGCTGAGATGGCGATTGAAACTGGGCATGGTGGTGCAAGCCTGTAATCTCAGCTCTTGGGAGGCTGAACACAGGCAGATCACTATGAGTCCAATCTACTTAGTGAGACCCTGTAGACCCTTAGTAAAAATACAAACAAAAACAAAAACAAACAAACAAAAAAAAAGCACAAGAAATTGAGCAGGACCTTGAGAGTCAGCACAAAGACTTTTCTAAATAGTAAATTATATCTGATCTCCAAGTTGACATTCACCACAGGAGTGACATGCCTGCAGCTACAGTCTCTATGTCATTACTTGGGCTGGAGCCAGGTGGCCCCAGCTATGGCCTTATCTTGTCCTTTGAGATACATAGCTTCACATACCTTAACTGGGACCAGTGACTCAGAGGTTCACTTACTATGAGTCAACTCCAGACAAGGGTCCTAGGCCTGAAACAGACTCATGAGTAAACATAAAAGTCAATCCATTAATTTTAAATCCTGCTCAGAGTCTCTTCATAGTGGTCTCCTTTGGCTTCTATGTTTCTTTTGAACATTTCTTTATAAAGATATCTTTAGGGTCCTTTTCATTATCATAAATCTCATAAAGAATACCACCTTTCCTTTTTCCTGACATATTACTTCATGAAGAAATGAAGTAAATATTTTGTTATTTACAGGCAACCAGCAGAGTTCTTTGCAAACACAAAAACTATTTTCAGTGCTCTATGTGATGTCCATAGATTATAAGTAAACATTTTAAGTATAACATTTTTTAAACAAACTGGCACATTAAAAATATCAACAAGCCATATAATAATCAAATAACCCTTAAACTTTTAAGAAGATAATAGTATTGTGAAAGAGAGAGTATAAACAATATCAAAAGAGTCTGGTACACTCTTGCCAACAGAATCTGGGATGCTCACAAAAGAGAATCTAAACTCAATCCTCACTCATGAGTAAAATACAAGTTTAAAGTCACACATAGATGATGTTTCTTTTTAATGCCTACTTTGGAGTCATTTCCTGCTGATCATTTAACTATTATCTTCTTCAAGTATTGTATATCATATTAAAACCACAGGTGGGTGATATTAGTGCTGGAAGGGATGGTTCATGGTCTGGGATTCAATTCACATATTCTTTCTGCAGCAGACTCAGACCATCAAAGAGTATGAGATGTGTGGAGCTGTAGAATTCAGGAAGATACATTACAATATGCCAGTATTGCTATTATCCTACTATGACATTCTCCACTGATTGACAGATGAAGGAGAAGGAAGGGCAGCCACCATTAACTCAGAGTAAATGAAACTAGAATATTAAAATTCAAAATTGTTTAAATGACTGAATTGGCTGGCAGCATGCTCTCCATTTAAGAGTAGGGAAAGATTAATTCTGCACATGACACCACTACTGTATTAACAGAACTCTACTGAGACAACTGTTTGCCTTGAATTGTTTTCTTCATTCATTTCCCTCAGACAGTTGTGTTGAATGATTTTTCTTTCTGCTGTATATGATGACTATTTGGCCAGCCCTAGAAGTTCTTCAAGTACAAATATTTCATGTATATTTGTAAAAAAATTATCCTTATTTATAGGTTTATTCTTCTTGTATTTATACTTAGTGTAACAAGCTATATAATCAGACTTCATACTATAGCTCTATGTTATTTTGAATGTTAAAGATTTAATTGCATAAATAAGAAAATGAGGCAATTTTGTATATTTGATTTTTATTCAATAATACTAGTGTTATAAAGATTATTTTCCTCAAGCATTGATTAATTTCTCCTACTGAAGATGATTGGATACTTCTCATTAAAAATTATAAGGTCTTTTGGAGGTTAAGCAATTTGTATTCTTATTCAAGGTAAAATCAATTCCTTTTCAAATGAACATATTGGTTTAGCTATTACTTTTTTCTAATAATCAATCTGATAATGAAGTTTGGAGAAACAAGAAAGAACTAGAGACGATGGGAGAAAGTAATCAGAACTTAGAGGAAAACAGAACTTTTCAAGTAGTAGTTGCTTCTTTCGACTTCCAGTGTCATCAGCTCACCCTGGTAAATCACATTAGAAAAACCATATAAACTGTAAGCATCTTTGTTGGTGTGGTAGTACCCCAGCACATGGAAGACTGAGGCAGGAGGATCCCTGAGAGTTTGAAACCAGCCTGGACTATATAGTGAGTTTAAAGCCAGCCTGACCTACATAGTGAAACTGTCTCAAAAATAAATAAATAAATAAATAAATATAAAATATGTGTCATCTTTGATTGTAAGTATTATACATAAAATAGTAAAATCTGGAGAGAAATAATTTCTTCCTAAATGTTCTCATTATACTTTTTTTTTTACATTTTTAGTACAGGATCTACAGGGTCTCACTGCATAGATCAGACTCATAGTGATCCTTCTGTGCTCAGCCAGGCTCACAAGAACTGGGATTATAGTCATGCCACCACACCCTGTCTCAATCACAGTCTCAATGGGCTCCGGGGTCAGGGCCAGCATGGCATGCGGGGGGATCGAACGACGGACGCTGTATCTGCCTAAACAGGCACTTTAATCCACTGAGCTATTTGGCCAGCCCAACCATGATGCTTTGACACAATACATAGTGAAATTATTTCTGCAGATAGTAGTTAGCACACTGTTCAAATTACATATCCTTTCCTTTTTCACAATGGAAGCACCTAAAATCTATTCACTTAGCAAGTTTACAATATACATTATTATTTATAATCTGCATGCTAAAGCTTGTTTTTGGCAGTACTCATCCCTGAAACTGTGTGCACCATTGACCTTCATATTTCCATTTGCCCCCTCGCTCACTCCTGAAAACCATCATTCTATTCTCTGTATTAAGATATTCAAACTTTTTGAACAATACATATAAGTGAGATCATACAGGGTTTTTTGTTGTTGTTTTTGCTGGGTTTTTTTTTTCTGTATCTGGCTTATTTCACTTAGCATGTCAGCTAGGTTCATCCATGTTGTTTCAAGTGACAGTTTCTCCTTTTTTAAAGATAAATAATATGTCATTTCCGCTATACAAACATGTATGCAATAATTTTGTATCCATTAAATCACTGCAGGGTGCTTACGTGTTTTCATATATCTTACCTTTGTGAATAATGCTGTAATGAACATAGGAGCATATATCTCTATAAAGGTACTGGCTGGAATTATTTCGTGCATTTTTTTTCGGTACCAGGGATTGAACTCAGGACCCTGCACTTGCCAGGTAGGTTCTTATTCTGCTGAGCTATTTCCCCAACCCATAAATTCAGAATAAATTTTTTTTTTGATGGCACCAGGGATCGAACTCAGGACCTTGTGCTTGCCAGGCAGGCACTTATGCCATTGAACCATATTCCAGGCTTTTGGTGCATTCTTACGATTCCAAAAGGCTGTTCTATTAGGTAATTCTATTTTTAATGTTTAGGGAAACCCATGCTGTTTTCCATAATACCCATGCTAATGTACATTCACACCACAGTGTGCTTCTACCCATATTCTAAGTTTGTCATAGCCTTTTTTTCCATCAGATTGGCTTTGTTTGTTTTGTATTGTGAATTGAACTCATGATATTGCACTTGCCAGGCAGGCACTTACATTGCTGAGGTACCTCCCAAGCCCTCTCCCCATATTCTAGGGTACACTTGCTATTTCTTTTCCTAACACCATGCTAAGGAGTGTGAGGAGATACTTAATGTCTGTTTTGACTTACTTGGTTGTTTATTCACTTTATTGTATAGAAAATGTTTAGTCTTCTATGACCCTATTTGTGTATTTTGCTTTTGTTACTTTAGCTGATATGTTATTTTAAAAACATTGTCAAGGTTAATATCAAGGAGTTTATTACCTATTTTTTGAGATAATGCAGAAAATGCATTTCACATAAATTAACAGAAAAGCATTATTTGAAATTTTTAATAAACACTATAAAAATGAGTTTTCTTAATCTAATAAAGTATGTCTAAGAACTTGTAGTAAAATTCATGTTTATAATAACAAAAGCTTTGTTCTGAGACAAGAACAAATGAAATAAAGACCGTTTTATAATTTTTATTCTATTGGAAGATTAAAAGCAATCAAGCACAAAAGAGAAAAATAAAGGGTGTAATAATTAGACAAAAATTGTTACTATTTACTTATGAAAAACTTTGCTCTAAGAAAATCTAAAACCATGTATAAAATACATTTTATAAGATACATTTGCAACTTCACAGATAAAAGTCAATGTACAAAAAAACTTTTATAGATCCCCTTGCCAGAAATGATTAGAAATAAAAATATAAAATATGTTATTTGTATTAGGAGTCCCAAATCATCTAATATCTGCAAAAAATGTATACTCTCCATGACCAATGTCTCAATGCAAAATAGTAAAGTCATTATTGAGAGACATTAAAGATGTAAATATACACATTGCTCATTGATAAAATGGCTATTTCAAAGATGTTAGTTCTCCATAAATTGCTGAACTATTCTGCACAAACCTCTGAATTCTAGTTAGTATTGTTGGTAGTGGAGTAGCACCAGTGCGAAAGTAATAGAAAATCTAGGGTATATCAAAACTAAAGCATCAAAGCAGGCAAAGCAACTGTTTTGCTTCTAAAGTTTGAACCCAGGGTCTGTGCACTGTTAAATTCTCAACCCATTATTTTTTTTGGGGGGGGACAAAGTCTCTATAAATTGCCATGTTTGCCTGAAATTGCCAGCCTTCCTGCTTCAGCCTCTTAGAGTAGGGATTATAAGCAACTAAAATTAAAATAAAATCACTACAATTAAGATAGTAAAGTTGGGATAGAACAAGCAATCAATGAGAAAAATAGAAGGTTTAGTAATACTAAAAATAGGTATGAGGGCCCTGGGGAGGTAGTTCAGTAGAATAAGCGCTTGCCCAGCAAGCACAAGGACCTGCGTTCAATCCCCTGTCCCGCAAAAAATAAATAAATAAATAGGCATGATTGTTTGATGTGTTAGCAAGTGGCACTTGCTGTAACTTATAATAAAAGTGTTCATCTCTGTAATATAATATGGTGGTTAATTGTATCTCCACACAGGAAAACAAGGAAACTTGGTGCTGTACCTCCACACACAAAGTCAGTCTAGAAGACAGGATCTAAATATGAAAGATGCCCAAATGAAACTTCTAAAACATTACAGAGAGAATGATCTTCTTGACTTTGACATACACAATGATTTCTATAACAGGATACAATAAAAATCTAGTGTAAAGGACAAATTGCATGACATTAAAAGGAAAGAGCATTAAGGGAAGAAAAAGGCGAGATGGTGAGGAAGAAATCCTAAAGCCTGAGTGTACCCAAAGTACTTTATTTATTTATTTATTTATTTATTTATTTATTTATTTATTTATATTTTTGTGGAACCAAGAATGGAACTCAGGCCCTTAGGCCAGGCAAGCACTTATTTTCCTGAATTATCTCCCCCAACCACCCCAAAGTACTTAATTAATTACTAGAATTTCATTAGAAGAAAACATAAGAAATGGGCGAAAGACCTGAAAAGGCATGTGAAAAGAAAGAACTTTCCATGACCAACAGGTGAACAGAAAGAGCTCAGTCTAAGCATTCACCAAAGAAATGAGATTTTAAAACAATGGCATATCACTACTAAACCTCCAGCCAGACTGACATTGATAATATTGATAATATTCCAAGCATAGTGAAGTTTTGAAACACCTAGAAATTGCGTATATTGCTAGTGGGGGTGCAGTTGGGAACAATATTTTGCAAACCTGTTTGGCAATACATAACTAAACATGAGCATGCACGTTTCTAGAAAAACTACTCCTAAGTATGCATCTTACCGATGTCTAGATATGTTTAGAAAAATTTGTATATAAAATTTTTCATAAGAGCTTTTCCATTCATAAATCAAAGATGAAGGAAATATCCTTAACAGTAGAGGCATAAGTTATTGCTTATTAATGTCATAGAAAATTCTATAAAAACAAAAAATGAATAAACTACAAATGCATACAACAAAATGAATGTCCCCAACAAACATAATTGATTCTCCTAAAAAGAGAGACAAACCTCTAACGATTATAGAGACCATACATTCAAAAATAGAAAAGACTACTAGCAGGTCCTTGAATTGGGATTCTAATTAGCCTGGCAAGAGATGGTGTAGAAAATAACGGAGGTCAAGCATTAGAATCTACACAGTTCTAAAATGTTCTGCTCTGTGATCTTGGTGTGCTTATCTAAATTTGTCCACTGCATGGAACTTTACTGAATTGTGCGTGCTTACATATGTGTATATGTAGTGTTTGTATACATGTACATGTGCCTTGTGCACTTCTTTCATGTATACTAAGAATTGCAAGTATTTATTTCAAAGAAAGGAGATGAGAAATACACTGGCAGGACAACAGATTGGAGAATTTTGTGATGTCCAATTAGGAAGTGAGTCCTTCTAAAGTATTCCTGGGCAACATAGTTATTATGACTAAAAATAACCTGGGTGCTGACAAAGAGTAAAGGGTAGAACTAACATATTGAACAGCTTTGAGACCTAAAAAGGATTTTGTTTGACATAAACATTCAAGAGCACTATTTATAATAGCAACTAAAGCTAAATCAGACATCCTTAAACAATGGAGTGGATAAACTGTGGGGTGTGTGTGTGTGTGTGTGTGTGTGAGTGTGTGTGTGATCAACATTATCAGAGTATAATAATACACGAGTAAAAACTAAGAAATGGACACAGTATCAGAGCAGGAATGTTCCCACCCAGAGAAAGTTGGGAAAATGCAGGGGGTGCAGATGAGGGTTCCATCCTTCTCTGTAAGCACTCGTTACCCTCACATGAAGAATTGAAACCTGAATGTCTTATGATACTAAGACGAAGGACTTGACTGGTCAAGAAAAGGTAGCTGGAGTAACATTCTGAGAATTTTATGCTCACCCATAAGCAATCTTGGTTTCTGAACACTTGCTCTTAAAATCCTTTATCTCAAAACTTCTTTCCCAGGCTTGTAGAAGTCAAAGCTAGAGGCAGAGTCATGAGTTACCCTCCTTGCATTGAATGCCACTGGACACTCAGCATAAGTGGGGGGGCACGAAAGGCAGCAAACTTCAACATTCAGCCATATTGATATTCAGATGACCAGCACACTTGGGATTACAGCTTCTGGGTAAAATTATTTTTTGAGCCCTAAGTTTTACGGAAGTTTACAACACAACAAGAAGTAACCAAAACTGCATTTTTATTTCCTGTGATTTATATATGAAACTACCCAAACCTAGGTGTTTGCAACTGCAAAACACTTTCTCATCGTTCTGGAGACTGTAAATTGAAAATCAGTATCATCAGAATGAAACCAAGGTGTCAGCGGGGCCACACTTGTGTGGAAGCTCTAGAGAAGAATCTACGGCTTGGCTGTCCCAGGGTCTACCTGCTGACATTCCGTGGCTACCACAGAATCACTTTGGTCTTTCCTACAGTGCTTACCTTGCTTCCTCCTAGTATGTGCCCCCTCTGACTGTCTCTCACAAAGGTGTTAGTAATTTCATTTAAGGATCATCACTGCATCTATGTTTTACGACTTGTGTCTGGATGTCTCTCTAAAGATCTGTGTAGTCATAGGTGGGGCTTTTCAGAGACAGCTGGATTTAGTGTGTGATGCTGGGATTAATGAAATAAACTGAGATCCATTCTTGGTACAATGATAGGATTAAGGATATGGTATCAGCCTTAAAGAGAGGTAAGTGGGATACATTGAAAAGGACGAAAGGGGAGAGTGTCTTAACTACTTTTCTCTCATTGCTGAAAAAATAAAAACAAAAACTATGCCTGAAATTAAGGAAGGGAAGGTTTGTTTAGCTCATAGTTTGTGGAGGTTTAAACACATAATCAGCTGGCTCCAAAGCAGGGTAGAATGGCAAATGGGCAACTGTTCATGGTGGCAGAAGACAGCAAAAGCAGCAAGAGCAAAAGGAAAGGAGCAGCTTAGATTGTATGCACCCAAGGCTGGTGCAGTATTCACACTTATAATCCCAGCACTGGACCATGAACCAACCACAGACCCTGGAAGCCTGCCTCCAAGACGTCATGATGCTTTAGGGGGACAGCTAGACACAAACCAAAATAGAAGGTCATTGCTTATCATTGCCATTTGCCTTTTTTTTTTTTTTTTGCCTGCTATATAAGGTCTCTTCTCTGTGTTGCCTGTCTGCCATGTCCCGGTGCCTTACAGATATCTAATTATGAACTGAAACCTCAGTACATAATTAGACCTCGTACAAACTGTGTTACGATAAACTTTTCTTCCTTTAACTTTGGATATTGGATATTCTGTCTTAGTAACAAGAAAAATTAACTAAGACAGCAGGACAATCTTTTATCCTAGATTCCTTAATTGATCACATCAAAGACTCTTTAAACAAGGAGAAAAATCACAAATTCTAAAGAGTGCTATGTGATTTGTATCTGTGTGTGCATGTGTGTGTGAGCATGCTACCACAATCAGCAATCAAGATCTTTTTTAGGGAGTTCCCAGAATATTATAGTTAAACAAAGGAAGAAAATCAGGCATCATGTGAATTACTCCATTAAAAAGTCTCCTCATCATAAATTATAATCCTATAATTCTGAAGCATGTCATTTCTGGACATCCCTGTCCAAGACTCTGGTAGTTTGCCTGTTTTAAGGTGATGAGGAAAAGTTTAAAAAGGGACAATTTGTTTCCCTAAGCTCAGTGAAATGCTGAGCTTCTTGAAAAGCTGTTTTGGGCCACTTTCAAACACAAAGGCTTTGGGTACTGCCAAATTGGCTCTGGTAGAACAAACAAACATCAGGCTGTTTTGCATTGTCTTTTTTAATGTTTATGAGGGCCAGCCAACTAGCTCAGCTGATTAAAGCACCTGCATGCAGTTGCAGGTGCTGGGGGTTCGATCCCTGGGTCTGCTGGGCTGGGGCACCTCCAGGGCATGCTGAGATAGCAAGTGAGACTGGGCATGGTGGTGCATGCCTGTAATCCCAGCTCTTGGGAGACTGTAAACCAGATGGATCACTACATGTATGATCTAGCAGTGAAACCCTGAATACCCTGTAGACCGCTCCCTAAATACAAAAAAGAAGAAGAAGAGGAAGAGGAGGAGGAGGAGAAGGAGGAACTTAAGATAGAGATGGGAGAGGAAGGCAGAGGAACACTTAGGGTCAGATTTTGTGCTTGCTTGTGCTACTGCAAATTAAATAGTCAAAATCCTCCCCTCATTTCCAAGTCTTAAATAAAACCTTTAGTGTTCCAAGTAGTTTTAATTTGAGAGTTAGTACAGTCAATTTTTCTGTGAGTTACTACAGAGCAGACTACAGGCAGAATTTTTACAAGGAGTTCTCATTGAATAGAGGAGGACTTTAAACCGTGAACTGCCCTCTAGAAATCCTTGGATCCAGGGGAAAGCTAGTTGATAGAAGCAACTGGGTAGACTTTCAGGTTTTAAATCCCACTATATCTATCAGTATTTCATGAATTTCCAGTCCTGGTTCTCCTCTCCCACTCTTTTTGGTGCCTGACAGTGCCCTGTGAGTCCTGTCTGACTTGGATTTGGGATTTCAAGAGCTCCATGTTAGGGTTAAAGTGCAGTCTGCTATCTATGTGCAGATTTTATCTTCTCATAATCTCCCTGGGCCAGGTTAGACCCTCTTCTTTCACTTCTGCTAAGAGTCCTCCATCTGTACCCTTCTGAACTTTGTTCTGAGGCAGAAGGCAGAAAAGATTAAAGAAAGAAACTTTACAATGAGTGAAATAATTCTGTGTTATAAACATGCACTAATATTGTTACAAAAATTAAAGCAGCTTTCCTCCCAAAGAAGGATACTAATAGTTTTACACACACACACACACACACACACACACACACACACAGCTGATCTCATGCACTCATGATATTCCATGCTCAACAGTGCAAATATACTCTGGCCTGATTGTGTGTACTCTTGCCCTCAATTCAAGGAGGTTTGAGAACACAGTTTTTTGCTCAGCAGTAAGCTCTATCCTTTTTCCTAGCTGTCTCTCTTGCCCATATTTACTGACTTGCAGGCTTTCTGGGTATGTGAGGAAGATAAGCACTCCTCAGAACCACTACTACAGGACCAAACATATTGAAATGACTTTTTATGAAGATATTGAAACAACAAAAAAGAAGACATGAGGTTTGTTTCTCCTGAGGGTTCAATTATTTCGAGAACCTGTAGCAAACTTTGATTGATAAATCTAACCTTTCCTTTCCCGGCAATAGTTGATCACACTATGATGAAAACAAGTTAGAGAATGGAAAAATAATATTTGGATTTCAACAAATAAATGAAATTGTAGGAACTGCCTTTGACTTTTGCAAGGTGAGAGAAGATTTCACATCTTGATTATGTGACGGCAGGAGTCCCTGTTAAATCTAGGCCAGTCTGCATCATGCATTTAAAAATCAACCTTATAAAATAAAGTCATACTCTCCAAAATCTTTCCTATTGTCTGGAGAAAGATCACATTTTAAGAGTGTTACCCTGCCCATGAAATTGATAAACATAATTTGGAAACACAACAATGGTTAAAAAAGTGAAGGTTACACAGGCATCTTGAAACTTTTCTACTATTAAATTGGTTGCATAAAATGTTAAATGTTCAAATTTGGGTTGCAAGCTTTATACTAACCATCAGAAACTTCAATCCTGTTGACATCTCCGTGTGTACTGTTAAACTTTCCTTGGAAATTTCCAGAATCTATTGGGTTTCTTTTCTGTCTTTGTCACTGTTTCCTTTGTGTTATACTTTGTTCCTAGAAAAAGGTAGCACTGTGACCTTCAGCAAGTTATATTATGTCCTTGAACCTGTTTCTATCATCCTAAGTGTTTAAACATATGTCTAGCATTAGCCAGCAAAACTTTCTTTAATGACTGAAATTTTCTGTCTAAATGTGTACTTGTATGACTATTAATTCCACTTAAGTAATGAATTTGAAACGAAGCTAATGTAATTAAGGATTGAATTTTTAAATTTTCATTTAAAATTCATTTAACCATGTATATGCTCACATGTCTAGTGTCTTCCATATTTAAAGTATGAAGCTGTATGACTCTTACAACCTTAATATTTTTGCCTTCTGAGAAGCAGAAAATAGTTGAGGCTTCATTTAAAATTACTTTGTAATAACTACCAGTTATGTAACAATATAATTTTTTTTCTTTACAGTGCTGAAATGAAACACAGGGCCTTGCACAGGCAAGCACTGTACTACTGAACTATTTTCCCCACCCCAGAATATTATATTCTTAAGATCTCCTTTGCTTATGAAAGTTTAATAATAATGGAGTTTCTTGCCCTCAACATCACCTTTGTGATTATAGAAAAGCTTGTAGGTGAACAGAGCCATTTCAAGAGATCATGAGGAGAAAGCTCTTTCTGGATTTAATTTCATTATGAGAATACTCAGAATGTCAAAATGCTAAACTGCGGAAAGTAAAGCCCATGACTATTTAATGTGTTACCTTCTATGTGTCGTTGAAAAAAAAGCTGCAAGTTGGAAGTTAAAAAATAATCTTTAAAGACATATATCTAATTTTGAATCTGAGGTGGCTGTACAAGGCTTTCAAAACACTTTATACATTTGATTATTTCATTTAGCAAACAAATGAAATTGCCATAATTAACTGTGTTTCTGTTTCTTAATAAGTTATGTGTTCTTTGAAGTTAGAAAAAGAAGTGGGGAGACAGCTCAGTGACATAAGCACATGACTGGCATGCACAAGGTCCTGAGTTCAATCCCTGGTAACACACACACACACACACACACACACACACACACAAAATGAAGTTAGAAATTAAATGTGCACTACAGCCTCCATGTATAACACAATATCCACTGATAATTCGGATCAAAGTCTAAAATCTGATATAAAAATTTAAATGTATTATTACAGTCATGAACATCTAGGAAATCAACTAGAAGCAAAGAAAAAAATACCTGGCATATAATCTTACCCTAACAGTTGCTTCCAAATTTATAGCATGCATGTGTTGAACAATTGTTTAAATATTCCCTTATCAAAGATTTTGAGGATGTCATGACAAGCAGCCCATATTCAGAATACCAGAATGACAGGCACTCCAAACATGAAAC